>JAQIWN010000335.1:0-36910 GCA_034699025.1 Entomobrya cf. arborea Gr-Col-00668
TCTTGAAACCTGTTTTCCCAAAAAAAAGAAGAATTTTATACGAATAATTGTTGATTGATTTGATATTTTAAATGGAGTATTAGGCTCAAGCTGTATTTGTAACCAATTACTAATAAATCTAAATTCAGGTTAAGTTGATGTTGATTTGATAGTAGATAATTTTAAATTATTTTTTTTGGTAATAGTTTAGTGAGTCATTATTAATCAGTTTTAAACATGAATAGACTGCTGTTGCTTTTTATGTAGGAAGCAAATGTGTTAAATATTTTGGATCGTTATTAATTCAGTTACAAACTATGAAGTAGTATAGTATATATATTTTTTGCTAAGTTAACTGAAAGAACAAAGTTTGATAAAAGCAAAGCAAAATGAATGAACGATAGTACGTAATAAACTTTCTGTTCTGTAATTGTATGCTAAATTGTATATGTATTATTTTTAAGAGACTAAAATATAAGACAATTTTACTAGCAAAATGTATATATAACCAACAATATACTAACCCTACACATTGCTATATATTTGGCTAGTCACTATACAACTTGTAGTAATAGGTAAAATATAGTTCCCCAACCAAAACCAATTTTTAACTCTTTGACATGTACGCATGTAATATCTTTTCGCAGCATGAATGAATACAAACAAATTGCATAATGATTATTTTTCACTTTCATAAGCAGTAATATTAATTGTAAAGCATGTAATTATGTAAATTGTATATAACTTTATAGTAGATTTATTTTTAGATATTTAATTACAAACTACAATATATGCTTCCTCTACAATTTTAAATAGAGCAAAATATATAACTTGATCAGAAAATGAGATAATGTAAGTCATCTTTTCAGTCTACACAGCCCAGCAGGTTGAAAAAAATCAAGCCTGCTCCTTAAAATTCCCATTCCTTATTCTGGAACACTGTGGAAATCCTTTTGTCCAGAATTGCCAACCAACTTGCGTGATTTATAACAACAAATTTAATAATGATAAAACATAAAATATAATAACTGAATATATATAACTAAAAATAGTATTAAAGTAAATTTTTCTAGCTTTATAATGCATTACTGACTATCATGAAACTGTCACAGTCAAATTAAGCTGTTTACATGAAAAACTTCATAACAAAGGTACGTTGCGTTTCAAGGAGATATATTTCAACAAAGAGAAAAAATTCTCCTGCATAATCTTAATTTTTTAACAAGCATGATATACACTCTGCAGCCATAAGTTGTCCACTTTCATTTTGGAAATTTAAATGCTTTCAAACTTGGAAACCTTATGAAATGGATAGCATAACTACATATCGATATCCAATAAACTCATACTTGAAGACCATGAAGCTTTCTTTCAAAACGTTTAGCATAACTTTAAGATACATAAAAATCCAACAACAAAAATCAAAGAGCTGCTGTCTGCCGTGTTGTTGGCATTACTATGATCTTGCCTCATACTTTAATAGACCTATACTGTATGCAGAAGCACCTGTCTCAAACTCCATATATTTTCCCTTCTCCCACCTCTCACCACTACCACCTTGACTTGATCACTACCTAACAATTTACCTATTACGTTATCTACCTCCTTGCAGATTGTAGACATTTTTATATAAATAATCGTTACAATATTTTCACATACCAAATCATCACTTTAAGTTTCCGTCTTCTTTTCAATCAGTCCATCATTATTACATGAACAAATGCTCTTGCTATCTCCTTTCTTCTGAACAGCAACAGTTTTATGACAACAATAGGTATATACAGTACCTTATCTTTTTCGAGTCATTTTTCAGGCTTTAAATGTACTTTTCTTACAGCAGCAGCAACGTAAAACTTACAATAACAAACATGCAGAGAAAATATTGGTTAATTTTTTTTCTATCATAGCTTTAAAATATCCGTAAAGTAATGTAGTGATAATATATATATATTTATATAAATGTGTGTTTCAGTAGTTATAATAATTACTGCAAAGTTTTTAGTAATATTTTTATAGTTGTGATATAGTTTTCTTATATACTTAATTTTATAATTTAAGTCATAGTCATATTGCCTTTAAAAGTTCATAATCACCATATCGAATCCTTTCCATTTCATCATGAAAAAACGTACCAACTTTGCAAGCCCTTTCCTGTTCCCATCATATTATTACTACACATCAATGATTGATGCAACCAGCTAACATAATATGCGTATCATTTAAGGTATTTTTGAATAAACTCTTTCCGGTTCTTTACCTAACCATTATCATCACGTTATTTTGGTTTATATAAAATATTAATGCACCAGTGATTTCATGATAGTAGTACAGGTCCTGTACAGAGGTTTAAAATACAGCTTCTTGTATTGGCATACACTGCAAACTAACCACTTGTACAATATTTATAGTATCACATCATGTTTCAAAAATCCTCATTCCATTCCAGTCTATCTGAATCTTTCGTTCACTTTTCTAAATTACATTCCACACCTTTTCCGGTTTTCTATATAAAAAAATCTTCCAAAAAACCCATTACAGTAGTAAATTGGAGCAACCAGAAATTTTTTAACCTAGGTACTGTAACAGTACGCATATATTTATATAAATGTATAAACTAATAACTGTAATACATAGTAGTAGTAGTAATAATAATGTAAGATTTTAGGAGTTAGATTTGGATAAGTCTTTACCTCTACGGATATCATAATGAGAGCTATTAATATTATGTGTACAATATTTCTCCATATACGCAAACCATTTTTTTTAAAAAAGAGTGTGTACCTACATATATTTATGTGTAATGTAACGATAATAGTTAAGCTTGTGGTTTAACCATCATAACAGCCTGGCTTGACCTGTTCCATAACTTTCCATTAAGAATTATAATTAAATTTTATATGAATTGAATATTTGCTTATATATTTTTGCGTGTTAGGTTTACATTCTATGTATATGAGACATTTTCCATTTATCCTTTCGAGCATCAAAAATCTTCTGAACAAATCTTTCTCCCAAAACCCTACAAATATTGCTAAAAACCTCTTTTGCGTTTACTATAACACAGCTATATCACTAAATCAGTTCAGTATTTTCCGAGAAAAATTCGGACCAAAAATTCTTTACTCATGAAGGAATTCCTTTTTTCGGCTGGCTTGCCATCCCCCAATTGGTTTATTCGTCTAGTTTTAACTGGCGGAGGCGTTTAAGCATCTTGTATTGAGTGAGTTACTTGTGAGAACGAGCGTGCTGATTTAGGGCGCTTTTGTCCCGGAACCGCTTGCTACACTTTGGACATTGATAGGGTAGCTCACCAGTGTGCGTACGTATATGCTTCACTAAATAGTCGCGGCATCTGTGGCAAAATTTACCTCGATTAGCTTTGAATTCAAGGGACACTTCCACCAATAATGCATACCCTGGGGGGAAACAAGAAATGGAGGAACTTACCCAAACTTGCGACCACATTCATTGCATTGCTGACTCTTTGGAAGGTGAACCCTTCGTCGATGACGGTTTAGTGTAGCTCGCTGAGAGAAACTCTGTCCACAATCCGCACAACTGTAAGGTCTTTCACCTGAGTTGGAAAGAGGTACATAAGTAGGCATTAAGTATGACTAATGGCTATTCTAATGAATATTATATTTTTGGTTCATTTCGTTCACTCTAAGCCGCATGAGCTCTTTGTAGCTTCTAATTTTACCTGTGTGACTTCGCATGTGAATGTCCAACGACTGCTTGTGCATAAAAGACCTTCGGCAAAGGTGACAGGGGAACTTCTTCTGTGGTTGAGTTGCAGCTCCAGGTTGACCAGGCTGTTGTGCGCCTGGACCACCATTATTGGCATTCCCACTTCCACCCGGCATTGGACTGGCAGTGTTGTTTGGTATCACTACCGGCACCGGAGGTGGCGGCAGTTGTACCGGAACCTCCAACTTTATTTGGGTTGGAACCATACTATTTTGACCACTATCCATCACAGCAAAATATTCTGAACAAAGGAAATACGTCACTTTCACTAAATGTTCATATTTTATATGTATTGTACAAACATTAACTATTTACTTGAGTAATTCCAGTTAGATATCATACACACTTTAATTAATTTTACTCTAATATATTTGAGATACTCTTACTTACCTTCCAGTATTTAGCGTTCCAAAATTTAATTCCTTAACGTAAAGTACGCACACTTTTTCTTATCTATTAGGTCACTTTAAAAACGTTGAGCGGTTTATTTTATGTATCCAAAACAAGTAGCACAACTCTTTATAATCAAAATCCGTATATTTTCACGCATTTATAATCGTCTTCCTATTTATTCCTCTTCTTTTTTTGGTGCGAATTCTTTTTATACAAGATGACAACACATTGGCGGAGATGTTTTCTTACTGAAGTGAAGTGATATTTAGCTATATTGCTGCTGGTGAAATCCTTACAGTATCTTTTCAGTCCTTCAATATCAGTCCTCTCAAGTAACTTATAATGTAAATCCTAATCGTACTTTTTAATTATAAATCTACTTTTCTATAAGTTACATTCTACAATTAAGTAATCTAGTTATTTTTTCTCTTTTTTCTTAAAAAAAAAGTCTAACAATTTTTTTTATATCAAAGTTACGCCTTAAAGAGCCAGCTTCTGTTTAAAACCAGATCATTTCATATCACAAATTAATTAAAAACGATACTTTCTGTCCTTTCCCAACTACAGTACTTAGCATTTCTCTGTTTCCTTCACTTCTTCGTTCCTTCCTTCCTATTTTTTCTTTTCTTTTATACCATTTACCTATACAAAATCAACAACAACTTTATATTTTTTTTACGTATCTTGTTCTTTGATTGAATGAAAGAGAAAGGGATTTTTAGTAGCTTTTATAAAGTTAGTATGTGTGTAATAATTTGTTGTGATAGTTCTATTTATTTATAATAGTAATAACAGTAAAAAATGATTTTCTTTCTTTCTTGTTTTATTCTATAAACAACTATTGCTTTCTGGGTAAACGCCTTTCTGAGATCCTCCTGTTCTTAACAGTCAATATAAAACTTTCCATTTTTTTACTTCTTTCTTTGTTTTTTTTTATATTTTGCTCTCTTTCTCTTTTCTGAGTTGTTCCTAGTGTAGTAGTTGTCGGTGTATTCAGCCGATTTCAAACCCAGACATGGGAGGAAACTCGGGAGATCTGTCTGAAGTGGCACACGACGCCGGGCAGGATTGCTGCTGCTGGAAGGAAGGGATCAATACTATAGTGTCTATGCATATATGTGCCTACATGTATGCACTTGGAGACAACAAGGAAAAAAAAGAAAAAGGAGCAACGAGACCGACAGGAGCAGCAGCAGCAGAAGCAGACACAAGTGAGTTTTTTTGAGGAGAGAGAGAGAGAGGGAGAGAGGAACACAAGAGAGAAAAGAGATGGGCCTACAAGAGAACTACCAAACCAACACAACAGCACAGTGCACAGTTAGTAGAAAGAGTAGAGAAGAGAGTTGAAGAGAGAGAGAGAAACGCGAGACGGACGACAGACCCGGAGAAAAACGATGAGAAAAATTTCTTTACCTAAACATAAAACGAAACCACTACCACCAAAGTTTAATAATTTTTCTTTAAAGCTTTACTCTCTTAACATTATGGCTTTTTTAAAGGTTGATAATGGCAGTAAGTTTGCAGGTCAGACTATTGACTATTGTGTAAATGGTAAATAATCAATGTGTTTTTTTCTTTTCTTAGCTAGTCACAATATTACTAATATATTTTTTGAGTCTTGTCTGGAGATATATTGGATTTTTAGTTTTTTTGACCAGAGGGAGAGAGAGATATTTTCTAGCTATGTTTTTGTCTGTTCTGTTTTTTTTCTCGGCTAAAGTTAATGTTTCTCTTTTTTGACTGAAAATGAATCAATTATTTTTTTGCCGGTCCGGTGAACTACTAAAACCTATAGCTTTAATGTTTAATAGTAATAGAAAAAGGTGCCGTACGTGCCCGTCGTCGTCTGTTTCGTGTCCTTTCAATTGAAGTTAGTTTTTTTTCTCTTTAATAAATTAGTACTACTCTGACTGAACCTTACATAGTATTTCTTCTTCTATTCCCTCTGTCCCTGCGACGGTATAAAGTATCCGTATTAAAGTCTAGTCCAAAAGTAATATTACTATTATAATCTCTATACATATATGTATATTATTATGGGCTTGTTAAGATAGAAGACCTTTACTTATTACTGTGTATTTTTATATGAGAGAAAAAAATGCAGCAGCCTAACCATATAGCTTTAAAAACTTTCTCAAGACTTGAACAGAAAAAAATGTGAGTCGAGTGCAGTGTGTTATATTCAATGTGTTTTTTTATTCTCTATTATTATGGAATTCGGGAGGATTCAGTTCAGCCCCGGATTCGAAAGGAAGGACTCTACCCGCGTCCGTACTCTTTCTTGAGAGTAGAGACTACAAAGAAAGATATACATCAACTCAAAAGGAGATATTATTATCATTATACAAGATTTTTAATATAATGTTTTTAGTATGCAGGTATGTATCTTATGCATCCATTTAGGCTTTTTATGTGTGTTTATGTGTGCAAAGTCTATATTATACGATCTGGATGAAGGTATAAAATGAAAATATTCTTATAGTCTTATAATATAGAAAAGCCTATATGAACACAGAATGCATCATGCTGTTGCTATACTATATGTACTATAAGAAAAAGCATATATACATAATCTGCATGCATGTTAGTATGACTGTGTGTGTGTTGTATATAAATATATTATTTTATGACGAAGCCTTGTCTCTATATGCTTTTAGTTTCGACCAAAAAGTGCATATTATCCAATTTAACAAATTCAAACCAAACCAAACCACGACCAACGTAACAGTCATCATCATCGTCGATCGTCTACTAGCAACAACGGGAACGATGGTCGAGTCAGTCTGCAACAACTCCAATGCTTTCATACTTTTTATTAGCGAATAGCAAGGCAAAAGAGGGAAGAGAGCCGAGTGAACATATCCATACAACAAAACCGTATGTTGTGTTCTTTCTTTGAGTTTCATAGTTGAGGTTGAGTACTTGCTAGTATGTTGGATTGGATAACTTACTAACAAAAACCATCAGCAGAGTAACCAATGCAAAAAGTGCACAAAAAGCCAAAACAGAGCCAAGCGAAATCAGGTTGAGTTAGGGAGAGAGAACCAGTGAGAGAGAGAGAGATAGAGATAGAAGTAAAGTACAATTTGAAAGAAACATTTTCTATATGTGCAAAACGGCACGTTGCGTTGTCTTGTGTGATAAAACACCTCGTAGGTAGTTTTTCTTTTTGGTATTTATATAATGCACTTTGTTGCACTACGAATCAGAGAAGTGAGGACTGAGAGCTGCAAAGAAGGATTGTAATACACTTCTGAATACATTGTTCGTGGTGCTAAACGAAGAAGTAGAAGCGGTCGGTGGTGTGCACTGTGCACTGCACTGCACACTCGCAAAAGAGACCAGACCAAGTCAAGTCAGTCACATCACAGCCACTATCACAGACAAGTTAAGCGAATACTTAGGAAGGAGGAATGGGTTTGTGGATAAAAAAAGATGGAAAGTACGCTGCTCTCCTGCTACTAACCAACCACAAATACTTCTTTTTAATATTATTGCAATTTTATGCATAAGTACGGCAGCTAAGTAGTTAGTTGTTTGTGGTATGGTGGTAGGTTCAGTCTCTAATTTCAAAGAGCATTTTGTAAGATTCGTATGAAGCATTCATTTTCATTGTGTTTATTGTGAATTTTTATTCACTGGATTGGAAGATGAGAAGAACGCTGCTGCTGCTCCTGCGTTCGCTCGCTTTGTCTCCTGTTGATAATCATTGAATGGTTAGGTACTCCCAAGAGAATATGGTACATTGAAGCCATGAATCTTGTTCTCTTGTTGCTATAAAGAACGAGCATGCAGACAGATGAAGAAGAGAGATATGGAGAGAGATAGAGACGCTTTATGTAATAGTAACTTTGAAAAAGATAAAAAATGAGTATCACAGGCAGACGTGTGCTTTGCGCGTTCAACAGAGAAGCGAAGCCAATGCAATGATATGAATTCTCAATTGAAAAAGAATGGGTTAAAAAAGAGCAAAAATTCTCTCTGTGCATCACATCAAGAATTGAATGATGGCTTATGGCTCATTTCATTTTACCATTCGCTAAAATGTACAAAACTACTAAACTGCACGAGTCAGTCGAGTCGTTACATTAGTAGAGATCAACACCAACCATCATTATCATCATCATTATGACGAGAACATAATCTCATATCATGATTATACTTCTCGTATAACAACATCATGCTTTCATTTGTGTGTTCATTTCAATAATGCTCACCGTCGTAAGTTTTGCTTTCTGGTCTATTGCTGCTGCTAAGAGGACAAAATGTACACACTAATTATACACGCAGCGTTGCTGCATCAATAACCATCATCATACATGAATACATTTAACATTTTCAATTTAATCGCAGAGAAATATAAATGCATTTTTACACTATTTACATATAACATAAAATGTATACCCGACAATACGAATAGGTATAATATACAATCCATCATAAATGGAATTGCATCGATATATATTTTTTAATATTTCAGAGTTCTTCTTTGTGCTTTTGACTCGACAGAATAAAAGAACAACCTTGTTTATACATTGTACATGCCAAAGCCAGCGCCAGATCATATCGCTGCGCTGCTTTATTTCCCCACTACCACAATATCAAAAGGCTTGTCTGTGTCACAACACAATACAACGACCAACGACACAGACAAACGGTGAGAGAAATGATGAAAATTACATTTGGGTATATTTCTACCATGCATGGTTTATCGGTCGGAGGAGTGAGTGCACTGTGCTTTTATATTGTTAGCACATAACACGACGTCTGTCTAGTCTACCTCCTGAGAAAGGAATGAACCTTTAAACAAGCGGTCGGTCATACTTCGTCGATGTGAATTTGCGAATACAGACGAATGCAAAATTGTAATATAGGCATGCATACAAATAGGTATGCATGAGAGAGAGAGAGAGGAGCGCAACGTTGCACATTTTCTTTCTTTGAAACAAAAAAACTTTTTTTTTGCACAAAGTGCGACTGCAAGAGAAGAGGAGTTGAGAGTAGGAATACAAATTACAAATATGTAACTTTACATCTTCTATTCTCTCTTGTGAGTCCAAATAAACAGACAAAAAGTCGTCCAGCTCAAAGAAAACATGGTAAATGAACATACACATATTAGATTCTATTACACAGTAAAAAAATGACTGTCTGCAGATTGTTTGCATGCAAACATAAGTCTAGCCAGTCATCTCATCTTTCAGAGAGAGTGTAGTTAAAAAGTAACAAGTTCTTTTTGATCATTTTTAACAACAGGAACAGCAGCAGCCAAAGCTTCTCTTTTTACACTATTTTAGAGTGATAAGCATGCAGGCTGATGCCAAACAAGCTCTTATTTGTCCGTCAGTTGTTGGTTTTCAGTTTGAATATCTACCTTATTATGTGAGCTGTTCGATTTCACACACACACATAAAGTTTTAATACCCACATAACATTTATATAAATAGAGAAATGCACATTTTATACCCATTTGTTAACTATGCACTTTCATAGTAATCGTAATCTCAAATTCACATGCATAAAAATGATGTTCGTAAATTGCAAATATTGAAAAGGCTTTACATCGAATCCAACATGATCATCCATTCTACAGAAACCACATCTTCATTCCCCATAGGTGTTTTATTACTTATAGCTGAACTGTTGACTGATTACTATTCAAAATGTATTTTTATAATAATATCTATGTGGTTTTCTTACATCACAAATATTATGTGCATTATCTCCGCTGACTTATTTCTGTGTATCTGCACATAAGCAATAATCGTTGCATATTGCATAAGGCCATGACCACATGATGATGTTGATAAGAAGTTAATATTATTTTTTTATTAGAGTTGTTCAGCTTGATGTTAGAATAATCCCCCTTTCTGGGAGAGAGAAAAGGCAAAAAGAGAGATAGAGAGAGAGAGAATTTGTATAAGTGCTGAATATTATATGCCTGTTACATGAGCCGGATGGATGGACGACGAGATTGATCATTTATTTTTAATGCATTTTTTACACAGTATAGATATAGTTGCATTGCATGTTTTTTTTGCTAGTAATCCTATGCACTATAGAAGGAAGAAGGGGATTAAAGTACAGTCAGCCGAGAGGGTTGCAAAAATGTGTTTTACACAATATTTGATTTCATGATCAAAATCTATAATCGTAATTTTCTTCATTTGTAAATACCTAAATATTTTAGCTTGCATCTTTCTTCGTTACTGCATGCGCATACCATCTGCATCTTTGCTTGTTGGAAGTTGGAAGGTACATAATGATATCCATCCTTTACCCGTTGGGTTTAGCGTCATCATTTTTTTAATGTATATAGTTGATTATATGCACACACTACACTACTCAAAGTAAAGTTTATCTCTACACGCGTAATAGAAAGGAACAAAGGTTGCATTATTTCTATAACCGCCAAATGCAGCTGCATCCCATTAATATCGTATGCATTATTAATCCGCACAAACGTTTTCCAAGTATCTGAACTCAAAAAAAAAAATGGAATAAAAAACTCGTGAAGACTGTATCGATAATGAAGATACAAATGAGTGCAACCAAAGATGATGTAAAAATATGCCGGGGTGAATAAAGTTGAAGGTAGTTTGCTTTGCTGACTGCTGTAAAAAGATTTGGGATGAGAGAGGAGAGTATCAATCAAGCCAAACATTTTATCATGCACATTTCAGATGATGATGATGTCGATGAATATTGCCAACATGCCAACTGCACTTTTTATTTAGTTCAAGAACTTTACCTTCCCCCTCTCTTGCAGTGTGCAGTGCCGAGTGCAGCATATGAAATTGCATAAAAAATGTTGAATAAATGTTCGATTGTGGTGGAAAATAAAAAGATTGCATTTTACTGACATGAGCTGCCATCATCGTTAAATGCTACAATTTCTGCTGCAGTCAACTTGAGCTTTGGCTACACTGCATTGCATTGCCGTGTGAGCTGAAACATTTTAATGGTATAAAATCCCGAAGAGACCGATACCCTCTTCTCTCACAAAAATCACGGAGACAGAAATCATACACAGAGAAACGTATGAAATTATATCTATGATGAAAAATAAAGTAGATAATATAATATGAGCGGTGGTGAAAGAAAAAAAATGTAGCTCTACAAGATAAAAAGTTTCTTCCCATCATCAAAAAATGTTATTTAACATCATGACAGACCGAGAGAGAACGGCTACTTTTCAAAATAATAATACTAATCAGGCTTCTTTGCTTGTCTTGCCAGTTATGCATGTATGTAGGTATGTACATATTACATATTCCGATTGCTATTAAACTTGAAAAGATGAAAAAGAAAAAAGAGTAAGACAACGACTTTTTATGTAACTTTTTTGGTTTAGATTAAATCAGGGTAATATGTAGTCGAGTGAGTAATTTACTGACAGGATTTTTTTTCTTAATGTCATTTCCCTTCTTGTGTCAACCACATTTTATAATGCTCTTTGGTCTGGCTTAAAAACTTTGCTGCATGAATGATACTTAGCTGCTTAAAAAAGGTGAAGTATAAAAATTGTAGATGACTGCATCAAATGCAAATATCTTGCATGCCATTGCACCTACTTGAACAACCTCAAAATAGTAACCTGTATAACAGAAGAGCAAAGTATTAGATTAGAATTCTTTATCGTGAATGTGAAATAATGTTTTTGCCGAATGTAAGAGTGCATACAATATACAATACAAATACAAAATACAAACTCTACTTTTACATTTGATTTGATATATTTTTGTGAGTCAGTTGAGTGCAAACAAAAATGCAATATATCTACCCAGCCATTGCACAATGCACACATCATGAAATGCACATTCAACATCCTAATTCATATTTATTCTGAAGCCTAAATTGGTACTAAAACAGGATTTTATGATAATCATATTAAAAGAAAATGAAAAATGCAAAGAAAAACAGTTTATGATACCACAGACTTTTATGAACGCTTATACTTAATTTAAAATTAAAAGAAATGATTATGTTTACCACTTTTTCAGCTTTAAAAGTATAAAATATGAATATTTGAATAAAAGGAACAAAATTCATTAAACGTATGAGATAAATGGCAGGATTAAGTAAAGGGACCAGATAATTAATAGCAGTAACTGAAGATCCATTCAGCTCTACATTAACCTGTGGTCCATTTTATATTCTAGTAGCAAACTTAACAAAATAACTAAATCAAATTATTCAATTACAATTTTTAGCCGTAATTACAATGAACTCTGCTTTAAAATGCTGGACCTAGCTTAATCAATGATAAAGCTGTTTGGTAACGGACAACGAACAGACATGGAATCCATTTACCCTGCAATTTTACATAGATGTTAAGTTATTGTTATTGGTCAAACAAGTTAACCTTAAAAGAAGCATTCAATATAATTATTAGAAAATTGATCTATTCAAATTTGGAGTTCACATGATGGCTTCATTCTATATTCAAATTGTCTTTTATCGCTCAAAATATTTACTGACCAAATCTTCAGTCCAAATCAACTTTATTACTTTCTTTGAAATAAATTGTCATTGAGTTCCCTACATTTTTTTGTATATGTATTCATTATCATGATTAAAATTCGAAGGATGTTTGGCCTAAAAAAGAAACGAGTGCTTGTCTTGCGATACGCATTTTGTATAATCATATGCAAGTTTGTTTTATTGTGTATTATCACTGAAGACTTTCTCTGAATTGTTACACACTTAAAATTATCTGCAAGACTCAACAAGTTTATCTACAATCTACATGCAACTGCTGATTTCAAGTTCTAATCAATTGCAACTACAATTTAATCCTGAAGAGGACGTACATTTTACATACTTTAAGCATATATGTATAGGTAGGTCCAAATTTTGCATCGTAATAATGATAACATAAACCAAACCTAATATAATTTGATTCCAATAAATGTAACTACACTACAACAGAGATGCGATAATGTAAAATTTTCAGGTGTAATAAATGCCCTGCTTTTATTACCATTTCCTTTAAATGAGTTTAAATTTTCTTATATTGTGATTACCGTTTTCCACTGATAATAATATGCATGCATATGATTAGAAGCCCCCAAAATAATCAAGTAGATATATTTAATCCTTTATGTATAAACGTTGATTTGTATTTTATTTCTTTCGTTTTTAACCATTTTAACATTGGTACTTGGTACATCGTGTAGATTATTCGGATGTAATGTATAACAACCTCTTCACTTACATTCATGCCACGACACTCAAATATGAGGTATCGTCATACAAATACAAGCTTATTTATTACAAATTAAACGGTATCTAGAGATGCAATAATGTAATTATAACACACAAATATATCAATGCAGAGAAGTTGGATCCTATATGTTAGCCGCTCATACAATTATTGCTTTTTTAGTTGTCTGTTGCAATCGAAGTCGATCTTAAAATTTTAAAGTTGTAGGAACACGCAGAGTAGCAGAATAGACAAAACTATTTTTTAATGTGTACTATTATCTACTATCTTCCACTTAAAACCAGAAGTATGTGATGTATGAAGGACGATAATGGTACAAAAATTTAATATCAATTTAAGACAACTACTCAATGAGTATTTTGTCTTCTTAATGTCCATATACTATAGTTTTTATGGTAAATATACCACTAATTTGGCATCCTCCACAGCACAAAGTGACAATTTTGATCTGATCTTACCGATTGAAATCATGAAAGAACTTCATATTTTTTTTTGCTTTTCATGACTTTTTAAACCTATACTTAATAAAATACTACAAATCAAGTTCTAAAAGTCATCTAATTTGTTATCCTTGCACAGTTTTAGTTAAATTCTAGTCAGCGTACAAGTCAGAAATGCATCCATATACACAAATAAGTGCTTTTGAAATACTTTTGAGGCATTTTCACAGGGTATAGTTACAAAATATTATGCATTTTCATTCAAAACCATAATTACATATTTTATACACACACATAAATGCAAACAATTATAAATATTTCTATAAAACAAATAAATAATTATCTCTTACCATACGCTCGGTCGGAAGCACTCTTAAAATTATAGCGCCCTTAGCACTGGCAAGCCGAAACAAAAACAGTAATGTTATGCATTCATATTATTCAAAGGGCTCAATACAAATTATACTTCGTGTAACTGATTCGTCACATAAAGTTAACTAAATTAAACTTATAATAAATTCGCTCAGTTTTTATATAAATTAACTAATAATAATTTATAAAAATCATCACAGTTCATTTCGTTTTTTCCTGAAAGTGATCAGTGTATATATTTTATTCTCCCGCTTACAATTAATATTATGCGATTGCACGAACTGATTTCGTGAGATTAGGCAATCAGTTACATAAATGAGTATATTATAACATGATCTTCTCATGGCCGATATTCGTGAATACTTGTAACTTGCGAATGCGTTGATGACGCTGCTAATATCCAAGCGATCTTCAGAATAGGCATGATCATACTGATGGTCTGTTCTGCTATCCAAGAAGCTGTTCGATTTTCTGCATGAAGTATACCAATAAGTTTTTCAGCAGAGATCCAAGATTTAACTACTTACATTTGCATTTTCCTATTTACATAAAGACATTAAATCATAAGTCTTTTGGAGAAAAGGAGTAGAAAGGTATTAAATATAAGTGTACGTCTGTTTACTTTACCTGCAGCTGATGAGATTGTTGTAACAAGTCATTATTATGCACAACCACTCCAACGCTCGCTGCATTCTCGATATGAATATTATTTGTACTAGAAGGATCTAAAGATAAAATTAAAGTATTTAAGTTTGACCCAAAGTAACTGCTAAAATAGTATGCAGATGCCCATAAATGATAATTCAGCTCAATCGCTAGAAGTACAAGCAAATGACCCCCTTTACACACCTTCCTCAGAGACTTCAGCTGGTGAAAGCAGTTCGGAGGAACTTGTTTGATACACAGCCGGCATAACTGTAAACTGAGTTGAATTCGCAGATACGGTAATCGGATCAGACACTATATTTGACTTTCCTCCACTCGTCAGGCTGAACGTTGATGTACCTAACGTAATGGTAGGGGTTGAAAATGTAAGTTTTTTCACTGGTGACGTGGCTGATTTACTAAGTGACAAAGCTCTAGTAATAGCATCTGATGCAATTTTCATGTCATCAACTGGACTAAGGGATACCGTCTTAATTAAAGTTTGTTCACTGACAGTATCAGTTTCCGACATTAGCTCCAAATTGTTTATACTTGTATCATTTTCAGATGCAGTATCAGTTGAGCTCCCGCTGATAGTTGAATTGTTGTGCTGAGGAGCTTCTTGAGACACAAGCACTGTCTCCCCTTCCATGTTGCAATCAGCTTCACTTGTGTAAATATATTGTGTATTTTCGCCATCCTCTAAAGGAACTATTTCAGTTGTAACCTCCTCCTCGTATACGACTTCCTCAAAACTACCTTGTTCCATCTGCATCAACTCAGCTTCTATCTGAGCATATTCAGCATCTTGTGGAGCGTCTTCCATTTGGTCAGTGTCAGTAGTGTTCGGTTCACTGATTTCTTCTTGGTCTACAAAATTAATGCAAAATAGTTAGTACAACGATTCAAACAAAAAACGCAACACTGACTGTAAACACAAGTATTTCTCACCTGTCGTAACTACTATGTGATCTGCATGCATCGAGGACACTGATGTAACCACAGGATGTAATTCTTGGTTGATGTTGCTAGCGTCTGAGTAATTCGTGACAAACGATTCCTGTCCAGTAACATGCACTATCGTACCATCTGAATTTAGTATTTGCGTTGGGGAAAGAAGCGTTTGTACAGTGGAAGTACTAGTTGGGATGACAGATGAAGTGGAAATGATAGTTGGTGAGGACTTCGGAGGGCTGGAACCGGCCTGCATATTTAGTAATGAAAGCTCTCCTGGGGCTACATAAGAAATTCAAAATATACATACATAAATTATGATATTATGTTCATGAATGATATGGCATTCAAATAATGATTCAGCATATTCTGTACTGTTACCATTGAGTATTCTTGCAGTTTGGAGAAAGGGTGACGGTTGGCCTGCACCCACTATTTGATTTTTTTGCATGTCCAATATCATCAAATTTCCCTGTAGGATGATAAAGCACAATTATAACACTTAAAACAAACTAGTCTTCCAAATCTCTTTCAACTTTACTCTGTAAAACTTACCGGTCTCGGAAGTTGCGTTCTTCTTAGAATGACTGCACGTGGTGGCGTTTTCAAAGGAATCTATTACAGGTTTAAAAACGCACATTAACTTAACAGTAACTTCAATTTCAATGGACCTGACGCAACAACTGCACTACCGAATAATATTACTGTAGCTACTTACCATGTTACCCGAAACGGTGCCAGTGCCAGCAACTGCTGGTCCGTTGGTTTTCTGTACAAATATTATGTTTGCACCAGTGGCTGATCGGTTCACATGTCCAATTGGAATCCCTGCACCACTAATGCTAAGACTGGGCGTATTTGAGCTAGGAAAGTTTTGAAAAGATATTGGCGTGGACGATGGAGATAAGGGCGACATTGCTGAAATGGGAATGGGTGTGGACACAGGGGCTGAATGTACAGCAGCAGCAGCAGCGCCTGAAGAAACCACAGGACTAACGGCAGGTATCGTGGGAGGCATGCTAATTGCTGGAACAATGGTGTTACTACTGACAGTGTTGGATATACTGGAGTTTGCAGTAGCTGCTGGAAGGAATGCTCTTTGATGAACTTTTGAATTTGCTAAAATATGTGGTTGCGCTTTCCTTTGTTGCTGCAAGATCCCAGGTGCTGTCCCTCTTGCTCCGGCTATGAGGGCAGATGAATTGGAAAACATGCTACAACCACCTCCCGCTGTTGACCCTACCCTCCTATTATTAGAAGACGCAGCTAAACTAGATGCAGTAGCTGACGTAGGTAAATGAAGATTTAAACTGTCCACCACACTGATTGGTTTGTTATTTTGACGTTTCTTGCTTAAAGTCGTACTAAAAACTGGTGCAGATAGAGGAACTTTCGACACATTAGGAGGATTTATATTAGGATTTACAATTAAGGGACTTTTAATTCTTTGTTTCTTAGATGGCGGAGGAAGCTCATTGTGTTTAGTTGGTGAAGATGAAAGGGATATATCATTTACGTTATTAATTTGCGATACCATCATTTCAGGTGTCATATTTTGCTGTTGACTTGCGTCGATTTCTCCGTATTGAATATTGTTACCGTTATTTTCATCACTAATAACTTCTTCACGAACTGATAATCTAGCATCCTTGATTTCCCAAGGTTTTGGACCTCTTGAAGGAGGCAAAGGTCTTTTGAACACTCCGTCCGTTACTTGTTCCATGTCTTCATGATTATAATTCACTGGCAGCGACTCTGAATACATCGTACCATCTTCAGAAGTTTTGAAATCCTTCATTACGACCCGGGAATCAAATGACTGGGTGTCAAGCAAATGTCGCCTCTGTATGTCGTCATTATTTGATACGTAGGCATGTTGTTTATCCATCTCATTGCCATCCAAATCCATTAACACATCATCATAATCTATTTTTTCATTTAATTTACTTTTTCGCCTGCTTCCTGTTGTAGTAATTGAGTTTTTAAATTTTCCAGATTTCTGATTAGGAGTTCTTGGTCGAGCCTTTCCAGTTTTCGTCTTAGTTGGACTAGAAATTACATTATTTCTTCTTCCATCCAAGCCACCCCTTGCCCTTGTACCTTTCCCGCGACTTAAAACACTGGATCTAATAACTTCACTGAAAACTGGGGACATAACTCTTGAGCTTTCTTCTAAAGGTAAAGGTCCATTTTCCCCCTCGTCAGCACTAGACGTTTCTTCCGACGATTCTTTAGCTTTTTTCGTGTCACTAATAGGAGGAGGAGGAAGTTGACGCCTAGGAATTTTAATTTTGGCCTGTGGTCTATTGGATTTTTTAATTTTACGTCTGCTTTTAAGTTTATCGGTGGGTGTTTTGGTTGCGGTTTCGGAAACACTTTCAGGAGGTGGTGGTGGATGTTCTTCCGGATCTTTTCGTTTTACTCCACGACCTTTTGTTGCGTTACTGGATTTTGTTTCACTTTTAACAGATGATGGCCTGGTCGGTGTGCGAGGAGCTTCAGTAATATCGGGAGACTTTGCAGAGGGCACACTTGAAACTCTCCTACTTTTCAGCCGCTTTTTAATGTGATGCTCAATCTTTTCAATTTCTTCTTCATTTCCTGTTCCAGCCTCTACTGCAATGGAAAGAGGCTTCTGTTTATCTGACTGCCATCCATTGCAAACAGGGTGATCTTTAATTATGTTGTCGATGAGCTCCAACTCAGCTTCAGAGTGTACATCCGAATCTTCATCATATTTTGTTATTTTATTTTTTCCTATGGAAGGTATGGGATCTCTTAAAGTTGCACAGCTTCTGGTAAAACTAGTAGGGTAACTACGATATAAACTAAAAGCTTGAGGGCCTAGGGGTACATAAATTCGCTGCGCCTGGTACGCCCAATCTTCCGTAAAATCGTGTCCACTTAATCTGCAAAAAAATAAATTACATACATGGGTTACAATTTTTCAAATACAACCAAAATACAATCAAACGAAAATAAACAACTAACTGAATAGGCCAAGTGTGGTGTACTTACTTTTGTGAGATAAGGGCTAATTTATCATCATACGCTAAAACTCGCAATTCAGCTTTATGCCTGTCTTCAGTTATATTAAAAAATTCTCGAAGTGTTTTAATTATTCCATCCTTCTCAGAGTTTGGCTTACCAGAAGCTCTTAATGCTTCTAGTACACCAGAATACGCCTTTAATTCTACAAAAAAAAATCCAACAAAATACAAAATATTATTAATCACATTAATTCTTAGCTACAATCATTACACAACCTAATTAATACTTTATTATCCATAATCCAACTCACCCAAACCTCGTAATTGTCTTTGAAAATGAACCTTTTCAACCCTATCTTGTGCATGCGAGGATGCATCAAACTTGGTTTCTGGCTTGATCTCGTCCTCCATCTTTTAATTAGTTTAAATACACGCCTAAATTCTGATTTCAAATTAAACCACTATCCCTTCCAAACCAAAGGGTCACATTTTGTCAATGTTTTAACTATCCACGATTTAACAGGCTCTCTAAAATATACTCCAATTCCCCTACTCCAGCCAACACTCAACATAAACTCTATTTAAAAATCAACTCCCAACACCTACAATTCCCCCAAGTTAACAGCATTCCTTTACAGCACATATACGCATTACTAAAATGTCATCCAAGTCAGTTACGCAATTAAAGTAAACCTTTTTAACTACTGAACAAACTGCCAAGTTCTCACACAAACAGGAAAGCCCACAAAGTATTCTTTTTATTACAGGTTTTCAGTCCTTTTGCCAGTGACCAGTACACAGACTTGACTTAATTTTTCAGTGTTTTAAATCAACTAACTGTTGAAGAGAGTGCATTAAATTTAATGTTGTTAGCAATGCATTTGGCATTGTAAAATGTAAATACACTATACAATCACATTAATGCTCTCTGGCTGGCTGGCTGACTATTTTCGCCTTACAAAAACAGACACACATTTTCTCAGTCAGTCAGATAGGGACACAGACAGAGAGATACTCTTATTTTTAAGCATCACTTCATCAAATTCATTGCAGAAAGCTACCAAATGAAAATATTTTTGTTGTTGAGTTTTGTGTGAGCCTAAAAATAAAGCAAATAGCAAGCAAAGCTTAGAGGAATATTTTTTTTTATGGGAGAGCTGATTTTCTTCAACCCTGGAGCTTGGATGTTGTATTTTGCGGGGTTTTCGTCGCTCCTGTTGTACATGGTCCCAGGGTGCCCCAACAGTTGACTTTGTTTGGTAAACAACTTTTGCGTTTGCCGCCAGCTTGTTAATAAACTGATCATCTTTGTTCGACTGGTATGCTACTCTATGATTCCAACAGTAAATGCGTCATTTCAAATACTCGTGCATGCAAACATTTTAGCCAGGATTATGATGATAAAAATGCTGCTGATGTTAAAACTGAAATTATCTTTAACTAGGATTTAAGTACTGAATTTTATTTAACCAATTTAATATGCAGAATGAAGGTAAATTGTGATGATTTACGAAGAAATAAATTGTTACACTTCGGTTGATTTTATTTTCAAACATTTCATTATCAAACATAATATATGAGTTTTTAATTTTAATGTATTATCATTTACTAATTGTTATACAGCTTTTTAACATGCTTATTTTATCTCTAAAATCAATGGTATAATTTGATATTGATTAAAAGTATACATATTATTCTTGTTATTTCAAAGAAAACAAACAAAAACAGACCTTGAACTAAACCCCTCATTAATCGATAATCCCAATCCAGGGATAGAGATAATTATTGTGTCAGATGTGCATTTAAAATATTTACAATGTAAACTCGTCCAAAGTAAACTGAGTGATTATATATTTCTATATAACATGGTATACAATTATTATAAAATTAAACAAAATTCAATTTTCACAAAATATCAACAAAATATGTAATTAAATGCACTGATTAGCTTTAATTCATAAGAATGTAAGTCTTACTAACCGTAAGCTTTCCAGCTATAGTTAACTAATGAGCAAATGAGATAGTTAGCCTAATAAATTATTCTGTGCCTAGACAATTTTATTGTAAGGCTTAAAACTACGAGCTCAACTCAGGTTCCGGTTTTCCCTGTAATCCTAAGCTTTCCCAGTCCATTTGAAACAACGTTTTTCATCGCCTTCCGGTAATCCGGAACAGCAAATGCATAAATGAAGGGGTTGATGCAACTGTTAAAATATCGTATCCATCCGAATGCATTAAAAACTCGTCCATCGATTGATCCAGGATTAAATGCCATGACCAGGTATAGAGTGAAAAACGGTAAATATGATGCCAACAAAATGCCAACCAACAAACTCAACTTTTTTGCCAAATTAATTTGCTTCCTTCTTTTGATATTACTCTCCGCTGAAGAATTCTGAGAAGACACAATGGTGGTTGTGGAGGAGGTAGAAACTGCGCTGTTTTTCTTTTGATGACTTATTACACTGACACGGTTGGGGACTGGGTTTGAAGGCTTCCCTAAATCTGAAGGGGTTTCTCCTGAGCTGCTGCTGGCGGTCGTACTAATTGAAACTGAGGTTTCTGAGGAAGAAGGATCATCTAAATTTTGAAGTTGTGTAGACTTATTTTTGAAAAATCGTGCGAAGCCATTTGATTGTTGCTGATCAGTGGAACTGGAGGAAGGGGTTGCTCCGACAGAAGAATGCTTTTTCATAAAGTTCAGATGTCTTGAAGCAAGTACATATATTTTGAAGTACAAAACAATCATGATTACAGCAGGAATGTAGAGGATTCCAACGACTGCCAGGATGACATGTCCAATTTGCTGATTAATGTCACAGGAGTAGGGAATTCCAGACTTGGGTTGGGGCCAAATATAAATGGAAGCGAAGGATAGTAATCCTGCAAGAGTCCAGATGCATGCAATCATCCCCCAAATTCGTTGGGTACTTAAGATTTGTCTGTGTTTCAGGGGGAATCTGACACCAATATAGCGTTCGATACACACTCCACAAGTTGATAATATGGAGGCAGAACAGAGCCAGAAGTGAATCACTGTCCACGATTCACAATAAACTGCACCAAAGTACCATCGTCCAGTTACTTGTAAAACGGTCAAGAAGGGCATCACAAGGACGCCCACAAGAAAATCAGCCAAGGCGAGATTAGCAATTAGGTAATGTGTTGGTAAACGTAAAGTGCGAGATCGGGTGGCTGCTGAATAGAGAACTAGAAAGTTTCCAACGATTGTTCCAATGACAATGATTCCAAGTGGAATAACTAATAAACTTTCTTGCCATGACCAGATAAATGGGGGTACTGATTCAGTGTCATCTGAAGAAGTATCTGAAGACATTGCATAGCGGTTAAAGTCCCCTTCACGAGGGTTATATGTTATGGGAGGACCCATAATGTTGTGAAAGACAAATAGAAAATATAGTATTTTGAGTGTTTAGCCTTTCAGAGACTGACTAATTTGGAGTATCTTCTTCTTTGAAATAGAAAACGCGAATGAGCTTCAAAATAGCTCTTAATTTATCACTATTAACATTTTGTGCTAGTAAAATTAGATGTGCACACACAATCACATAAAATGTTTCACTGAAATTCGCTGCTTTTCATGCTCAAAAACTATAAATGTGTCCTCGCCTCGAGCAATGACTTTGGTTTGGGTTTTGCGTTAAATTTGTAACCAATAATCTAAAATAGACCACAATTCAATGAGTTTCCAGTGATCAGACATGTGAACCTTTAATTTTTCATTTTGTCACGTTACGTGTTCCGTCATCAAGTAACAACGTAACAACACCAAAATGTGCTAGGAGAATTTTTTTTACATGACTCATTCTTGGCTTGGCAGTCACAGTTTCTATCTATCTATTTTTTTCCTATTGTTGATTCATAGTTTTTTTCCTACGCACGAACAAACTTTTAAATACCTAAAATGAATTACAGACACAATTAAACGATGTAAAAATTCACGGGAAAAAATTGAAGCAAATATTTCTGACAGTTTCATACGAAATGTAAGTAATTCAATCAATGCACAGGAGCAATGGGCAGGGAGGGAGCATTCTATTCAATGAACTAAAATAGTCAGGATTGTAGGCCAAGCCAACTTAAATTGTGGTTAGTTTTTAATAACCATTATGTCAATTGTTTATTCAAACGTGTAGAATAACACATTGCGTTATCAATTATGTAGACGAATTTCCACGAAATTGAATACATTTAAAAAATAGGGAAGTTGTGTTGTTCTGTTCTGTGAAGCATTTGCCATTTATTTAAACGCTTGCGTACATGCGGTTTGAGGATCCACGTAAAGTGGGATTTAATGTCGTTAATGAGTAATCACAATAAACTTTTCAAGATAAGAGAAGAGCCGTAATATTTATATTTATCACAGTTAGTCTACGTAAGCGAGCAGAATGATTTTATAGTGCAGCGCAGTATGGAGATTTCCTTGTTTTGTTGGTTTTGCTAAAACACTGCATTTAATTGTGGTAAAACGCAACGATTAAAAAATACGAATGGTGTTTGATAGTACATTTTTATCATTTTTATAAAATGGGAATGTATGTATTTAGAAGAAATTCAAATGTCGTATTTTTAATTAAAATTAAACTAAAACTAAATTCGTTCTCTTTTTAACCCATGAAAATCTTTCAACGCGATTATTGACATACATTCATTAGTTTTTCTTTAATATTACATGATTTTCCTAGATTTACAATCACAAAAATGAAGAGCCAATCCATTATGTCAATAAACGACAGTTTAGTGATTGATGACATACGCATCCACATATTTTCAACATTTCACGTTGCCGGCACTCCTGTATGCGTATGCAAAATTCATTTGTGATTAGCGATACACAAATATTAAATCACGAATGCTTTATTTACATACATCTCTAAACTGTTTACATAAAATTACAGCTCCTTTGTTCATTCATCACTGTAAAAGATTTGCGTCAAAGATAACCTATTTTCATGCCTGTTTAATCAGCACTGAGAACTGCTGAATACATTTTACGAATCCAAATGCTTTTAACAACTCTGCATAATTCAACCTAATCCTGTCATCGCTGATCCCCACTAAAGAACATTC
Organism: Entomobrya cf. arborea Gr-Col-00668; assembly: GCA_034699025.1. Lineage (NCBI taxonomy): Eukaryota > Metazoa > Arthropoda > Collembola > Entomobryomorpha > Entomobryidae > Entomobrya > Entomobrya cf. arborea Gr-Col-00668. Next base: position 23,838 of record JAQIWN010000335.1, read on the forward strand.
ACATAGTATCCTGGAAAACTGCTCCTGATATGCAACTACATCAAAAATATTTTCGAACCGTTTTTCAACCACAAAATATAAAATAAACCTTGAAATCCGAATGGATGATGTGATCATGTGATGAAATGTTAAAGGCTTGTATGTATGAATTCCATGGACAACAACCTGTTTCACATGAGATCCTGTTTCCTTTCTTATCTCAAAATAAATCCATATTCCAAACTGTCCATCCTAATACACTTTGGAACATTCCATACAGCTCAATTAAATCTTATCTTTTTGCTCAATAACTACGTATTTTCAAAATTCTTGTCCTTTGATTGAAATTTCTTCGAATATTGATTTTTTTTTCATCCAAATGGATCCAAATCAAGTACCTCGGGATAAGCCCAACCATTCTGGGCAACCCAGAAGAGTATCCACTCCCAATACCCCATCTCCAAGTCCTACTAGGGGCACAGGAGGTGACAGACGATTCATGAAGTTCAAGGTTCATCGAAATACATGCAATAACAATGCACTTAGATTAGGCTCTCCAAAGCGTGTACCCCCCGCAGAAGATCTCAGTAAGTTTGGAGCACAATGTTTAGGTGAGTCCTCAGAACACTTCTCCCGGAAGTTGGGCTCATCGTATAGTAAGTACGAGCAATTAAACATTTTATTTCTAATCTAATACATATCATGTCAACTCCATTCAAATTAAATCAGGACTATTAATCAAACTTTTGTATTTTTTGAAAAAGAAATTTGCAACAATTTGAGCTATGTTCGAAAAACATACAACTACATTCTCGGAGTAATTCCCTAAGCAAAAAACGCCCCATAAGGGTGAAACATGAAGGAGGTTTGTCAATGCCAAAAGGTGAAAACGTAACTACAAGTGGCTGCTCGTCTGACAACCGGAAAAATGTTTTATCTCGTCAGTCCCCAAACATGGCAAATGACCAAAGTCTCAACGAAGTTATGAAAGAAGCTAATTTACGTCCGACAACTGCGCACCAGCAGTTTACTTTCAATAAATCTTACAGAAATAATGCTCAACTAACAGGGGCTGGTGTAAATCGAAGTCCAGAAAATTTCAATTTAGTGGCTGAAAGTAGTCAATCTTACAGAAAGACTACAGCCACAACTGAGATTCCTCCACAGCATTGTGCTCAAGCCACTGCAGTAGCTATCCAGCCAAGACCACTGGAAAATTCTGCACCCGAGCCACCTCCACCGGAAGTTCAAAAGCATAACTCTTGCCATTCCTGTCATTCAACAAATGTGGACCAACAGCAGCAACAGCCTCAATATCTACAGCCATTGCAAAGCTCTTGCACATGTACTGCGAATGTGCAACATAACTACTGCGGTGCTAATTGCTCCCCTGATTTTAACAATAACACCTTTAACTTTGTTGGGAACTGCTATAGCTGTGCCACATTAAAAATAAGCGTGCCATTCAGTTATGATTCAGTGAGAAACTGTACGAGTGTGAATCAGTTCAGTTATAATTGCCCATGGACTTCCACGGAGAATTTTTCTACAGATTCACAGTATAGTTATGCTAATGGCTGTCAGTGCCCACACGGGTAATGCTAAAGAATATGAAGAAAAATTTATCAGAAGAAAAAATACTCACATTGTATTGTAATTGGTAATTTTTGGTTACATTACCGGTTTACAGTGAATGCCCTGACATTGTAGTGCAAGGTGACGGCAAATGCACCATTAACAATGTTAGTTGCGTTGCTGCAGGGGACGATGGTCGTTTCTACAACATAAATGGTTTCGAAGTCATGTTTTTCCAGAGTGAAGTATCCAAAGATAATTTGGATTGCAGCATTAGATTTGACTTTTCAACGCTTGGATTTTTGGATGCTGAATCTTTCGAAACTGAGGTGGATAATAAAGGGAATATTTTTGTTCTTGGGAACATATTTGGAGCTCCAAGTAAACTGTGGATATCGGTGGCGCACTGCCCAAACCCAGATCAAATCATTATTGAAAATCCATCCCCTTACTATTATACCATTGAGATTCCATGTGATGGAAATTTTGTAAATTCTTAGATTCGAAGTAATAAATTTTAACTTTACAAAATAAATGAAACATGAAATTCATTTGCTAATGCATATTTACAGATGGGGAGTATATTTTTTCTGAACAAATAATTTAGAATATGAAAGAAAGTATTTACAAGATTATATTGTTAAATTAAAATGTTTAATCATTTAAGGTTTAAAAAATTGAAAATAGACTTGTTAGGTGTCCATGCATAAACTATTACAAAACTTTTCTTACGGCTGGTATTTTTAAAACTTCTTGATTTTGGAGAAATTTTCGTTTCATTCCTACGTCATGTGTGCTAATTTCGTCTACGTCTATTTTAATTTTACGTATTTTCTCCTACTTTCACCCTACCGAATACGAAAATCCAAGTTGGGGAAATTTGAGCTGGTGGAATGGTTTCCTCAAAAAGTAAACATTTAAAAGTATATTTTTTGCATATTTTAAGTAAGTAAGGTATGATACTGAATAGATTTTTTACTAAATTGCAGATTTTTTGTGCACTCAACAGTTTCCTTGTTATAACTGTTTACTTTTCTAAAACTTATCTGTGTTTTAAAGCTATAACACTAGATAATTTAATCCCGATTCTGACCGTTCTTGAATTAATTTTTTGTTTAATCTGTAAAATCTTACTGTTTGTTACTATCTGGAATAAGAAAACCCAACTTTTGACAATTTTAAACTCATTTACTTGTAACCCGTACATTAACTCTCTTAAAAGATACAAGTGGAATCATTCAGTTCCGTTTATATCATTATGGCTTATGGTTTTCGTTGTAGTAGCCATATCTAGACTTAGCTCAGTTACTTCGCAAGGAATCATCTCGATTTATCCACAGTCAAATCTTACCATCAATTCATTTTCTATTTGGTATAAAGCTACGAAAATAGAAGCAAAATACTCAATTTTATGGGAGTTAGTACCTCTCTCCAAAAATGATAATGACGAATCCATTTTTGAAATTGTCATTTTGGTCATCGTTGGCATCTCATTTATCTCTAAAGTTATTGTAGCTTTCTTTTCCGATCTATTCATTTTCGTATTCATACTGACATTGAGAACTCCAGTAAAGGAGTTTGCTAATCAATTCAAAAGAAAGTCGATTGAAATAGTAACCGAAGAAAATGAAAAGAACAAGGAAATCCCAATTTCACAGAAACATATTCCTTGGGTTATGGCTGAGGAGTCTCGAGCAAAAATTGAAGTAGCAGTTCAACAGTATGACTCATTAAGGACAATATCTGTTTTAATCAATTCGTTTATCGGACCTACTTTATTATTTTATTTTGGAGAAACTATCTTTACATATGGACTCCACTTCAGAAACTCGATTTCTCATGCCTCCTATCTTTTGAAAATGGCTTTGGCTCTGTTCTATTTATTGCTAATCTCAATTTTCTGTTTTTCATCCGACATACCAAGACAAGTGTGTGGCAAAAACATGATAACCTGATAAATCTACAGATACTATACTGTTGATTAAAATTTATATATTCAACATTTTTAGTTGGAACATTTCAAGGAATGGTTATTCGAGAATAGACAGAATATGAAGTTGGACAGTAATGAAGTCATGCTTTTAATGAATTCATTGGAAAGAAACTCCGTTGCCATTTCCCCCTGCGGCGTTTTTACAATGACATATTCAATGGTTGGAACGGTAGGCAAATAATAATTTGTATTTGCATTTGAAATTGATTTTTAACAAATATTTTAAACTATACATTATTTTCAATAGCTTTTGAGTACAGAGTTGACTTTTCTAATAGTCAGCTTGCAATCATCCTCTGAAATGTGGTAACAACGTTTATAGAATTACCACTCAAAACAGCTAGCTGCAGCCAATATTTTCTGTGGAAGAAACAGTAAAGTGTAGTTTTAATTTTTTAAAGCTTTTAATTTATATGAACATTGAGTCATGTACGAGTATCGGGTGTGGTATACTTTCAATCGCCATTTAATATACTAACGTAATTGCACATACAACATAAGAGATATTATCAGTTTATGCATGTTCAACTTACAAACGTGACTGAAAGAACATTTCTTTCATAAAATCTTTAAAATGCTTGGAAATTTCTTGTACATATACTTTAACTTTGCTTACTACTTACTACTCTCTCCCTATCGCATCAAAAAATCGAAGAATGAACAATTTTGCTTCCAATCCGTGAGTCATCGTTGGCAAAAGGTCCTTTATTTAAAAAAATATCCTGTAGCTTACTTAAAATTCATATACTTGATAGTGAGCATTCATACCTTTTATAAATGATTTCTCCTTACAAATTATTTTTGTTAGATCTTATGCGCTGTTTGTCATACACTTTGCATGGTTTTCTACCTAAAAAGTCTTCATAGAGGATTTAACAATATGAGTGCTCAAAATCCAGTTTCAGTACTAAATTGCATAGATACTTTATTCAGTAATCTTTACAAGATAGCGTTCATCTTCAGCTTGTGGACTAATAAGCATCTTATGGAAAAGATTTTAAATTATATGACTCATGATCCATACCTAAATGTCTTAGAAGAGCAGCGTGACGGATTGGTAATTAATTTTATCAGTGTTTTGGTTGTGACTAATTTGGCGTTAATATTTACATGTAGATTAATTTTATAGATCTGTCAATTAGCCCATGGGAGTGTAGAATTTTTTTGTGATTTCAGATTTCGTCGAATTGGTTTCTTATCCCAGTTATGAGTATTAGCACAGTGGTTTGTGCATCAAGAATTATTTGTCCTTCAACAACAATTAATCTTAACCAACCACTTGAATCATCAGTAAAGCTTATAGAAGTAAACCACAGCGCTTTCACAGCTTGGTATAAAATTGTGATAAATGAACTATACAACAATTTTGGGATGAAGTTAACTTCTCATTCAATCCAGTCTGCATTTTATCAAAAGATGATAGAAATTTTATGCGTAACAATCACGGGAATCGGGTTTCTTTCAAAGTTACTTATGGCATATTACTCCGATCTTGCTATTTTAATGCATTTACTAACTTTGCTTAATGTTGTTAGTAAATTCGTTAAATCTCTGGAGCTGATGAGATACCGTGAAATGCGTATCAAACATACGAAGGAGCATACCAAGTGGAAGCATTGGTACATGACGGTTTCCACATTAGAAGTTGGAAAAGTTTTGCATCAATTTAATTCTTTAAAAGCTCTGGCATCATTGTTGACTGACTCAATTGGGTTATCGTTATTATTTTACATGGGTGAAATGGTGATCTCTTATGGTCTTCACACAAGTACAAGTCTTTTTAATGAAAGCCTTGTTGTAAAAACGGTAGTAAATCTTTTCTACATTTTGACCATTGTCATAATGATAAGCTCATCGGAAATTTGCAGAAAGGCAAGTGGTCCTTTTATGCACTTACGTACTACATGTTTTTAAAATTATTTATCTATAGGAAATCATTGAAAATACATGTATTTTTGCAGATGACATATTTCAAAGATTGGCTGTACGAAAATTCAAAATCATTAAAGCTCAGTTGCAACGAAGTTACCTTGATTATTGATTCCGTGTCGAGAAATGTCGTTTCTGTTTCGGCATGGGACGTATTTACGATAACATATTCTCTGATTGGTGGTGTAAGAGTGATATCAGACAAATATTTCGGTTTTATTCGTAAACTTCATCGTAAATTAATTCATGACATTTTTAATTTAGGTAATTGGAATGCTTATTACATTTTTTATAATAAGCAATCAGTCTCCCAATAATTCCATTGCTTAAATCTAGTTATTATTTTGCTACACTTTAATATTCAACGACGATGGGTGGGTGGTTACTCAATGTGCACCAAAAATGATAAACGCGCAGCAATTTATTTAATCCACTCCAATTCCATCCATTTTACTCCAGCATGCTTTAGAAGGAGCTCCCTGCCAGCATGCATGTACTCAACTTTTACTTCGACTTCAAAACTAATTTTCTTATTTGCATACATATATGAAGTTATGAAGTAATCCATACTCCGCGATAACTAGCATATCAGTTAAACTTACACTACTAAACCATGGTATGTAACTTTCTCTTTGTTTATCTGCAAGCAGCATATTACATTTGCCTTTCACCGGGAAAAATTACCAAAACTAAAAATGGGACTTTTCAAATTACCACTTGTACTAAACGAAAGGTAGTTTTACTAACTTCTTAAATTTGACTGAATATTTCTTAAAACTGTTGAATCGTGCATATTTTATAACAGATATTATGTGGACTACCCATACCATTGGTTTTACTCGCTTATGTTGTCAGATTTATTCAAGTTTGCTTAACATCTAACTTAGACAATCCAACAACATATTTTAAGGTGCTGGAAAACTTGTGCAGCGTAGCATACAAAATCACATTTTACTGGACACTTTGGAACAATCAAAAGCAATTTGAAAATGTGTTAAATAGTTTTCAAATGGATTCCAATTTAAAATTCCTTGTTAACGATATGAGAGTAAATCGATATTTTGTATTATAAGCTATGCAACAAATTTCTGTAGAATTTAATTTACTATGCTATTTCTTTTAAGGTTCCGTCTAAAACAACTTTGTATATTTTTCATGGAATCCTGATACTGATTTCTTTCATTCGATGTACTATACCTTCACTTGGAGGTGTCTCCTTGTCATGTCTTGAATGCAGCATATGGAAATCACCTTTTGTATGGTACAAATATGTGGTTGAGCAAGGAAAATGGATTTTCCTCGGTAGTAGTCCTCCCGAAATAAAATTTACGAACGCAAGCTATTCCCCAACTGTAGAAGTTCCCCTATTTATAATAACCTTAATATCCCTTATTTTCAAATATTTTGTGGGATTTTATGCGGATCTCTTCATACTAATGCATGTTTTAACCTTATGGGTTACGGTGAAAAGTTTTGCTTTGCAGTTAAAAATGAATAACAGATCATCTTTGGAATCAATTTTAAGTAATACTTCTAGGGGCAATGGGATACATAAGAAAAAGTTCCACGAAAATAATGGTTTTTATGGCCATGAGATTGTTTTCGAACATTATGAGTCTCTTAGAACACTTTCTTATCTCATAAATTCGGCTTTGGGAAGTTGTGTTTTTCCTTACATGGGTGAATGGATGTTTTCGACTGCTGTGAATTTAAATTTGAGTTTGATAAGAGCTAGTTTCATTATTCAATGTTTGGCATTAGTCTTCTATGTCGTAGCATTATTAAATTTGATTTTGTCTGCAGAAATATGTCGAATGGTAAGTGAAAGGTGACACTGCTTGTATTTTAGATTTCGTACAAATAAAGAAAGTGTACCTTGAATTCTTTACAGATTGATCTAATGAAAGATTGGCTACAAACAAATCAACGTAGAGTAGTTCTTCGATGTGAACAGGTAACGATACTATTGGACTCAATTTCTAGAAGTTCTGTGTCCATCACAGCATCCGGAATTTTTCCCATAAATTATAACGTTATTGCCGGGGTAAGTTGATATCAAGTTTTTTCTCATTAAATTCAAGTGTATTGGTCCATATAGGAATTTTCTGGCATTGTTTTTAGATTTCCAGTGCATTGTTTGCGTATTTTATTATACAGCTACAGTCTCCAAAAACAGCTAATTGAATATTTAAATATAACATCCCAAAGCAACTAGAATATAAAAGAAAATGTAAGATAAGGAAAGCGAGCCGAGCCTTATAATTATGGTAATGACCAATCATCGTGTGGGCGTGTACTGTCCATAAAATATAACATCAACTTTGACGCGTTGAACTTTGAATTCATACAAAAATATTCCACTACACACTAATATCATCAAATTACTGTAATTGCAATAAAAACAAAACTTTAGAAAATGAATGTGTAAAATATACTCACCAGATAAAATGAAATTTATCCTTTATTGCTATATAAGGAGAAAATTAACCAAGTCACAAATTTCATCCGGTGAGTAGAATTGTAAAATAAGTTTCATCACTTTCACTCAATCATTACTTGATAAATTTTCATTGTTAATTAACAAAAATATTTGTATCATACTACGACATATTATTTAACGGGAAATCCTTTTTTATTAAGAAACGAAAGGCCCATTATGTCATCAAACTATTTATTCACATACTTCAAAGTTTCCCATTATCTGTGCTTTGTTCCTTACCGTTTCAAAAAGCTGAAAAATGGTCTTTACAGTTTACAAAGTAATAAATTACAAAAAGTAAGTATAGAAGGAATTTCTTAAAATTTGTGAGAATTAAAAAAAAACTTTGGCATGAAAATGTTTTTTTCTTCCTATTTTAACTTCAAGATTTTCTGTGGTATCAGCCATTGCTTTTCTTTGTATCTATATGGTACTTCGTTAAGACGTGCAGTTGAGGGGATGTCCGTGGGCAGCCCAGTAATATACTTCAGGTTTTTTGAAAATATGTCTTGTTTTATGTACAAGGCGCTAATCGTGAAATGCTTTTGGCTGAAACAAGACTTATTTTTAAAGATAATCAACTTTCCTAGGCTTTCGAAAGTTCAGTTGCCTACTGAAAAACGTCCTAGAAAGGTTGTTTTTTAAAACGAATTTCAATCAATTTTCTTTTTAACACACTGACATACAATCCTTATTCTTTTTTTTAGATTGAATCAACTTGGGTTTTGACTCTAATTTTGTCTCTTCATGCGATATCTGCAATATTGCGTTTAAAAAGCCCTTCTTCGAACCCCTTGAGTCAAATTCCAAAGCGTGAAGCTTCTGAAAATGGACAATTTTATGATTGGTATCACGCTTTGATTGACGAATCAAAATATCTTCTATTTCATTCCAACCATTCATTGTACACCTCAAAATTATCGTTTGAGGCAACGTTTTCTTTAATTGAAATGATCACAGCAGCAATTACAGCTTTGGCATTGACTTGCAAGTATATCATGGGTACATTTGTTGATTTGGCTCTGCTAATGACGATATTAACGTTGTGGAGCCCGGTTTGCGACTTTGAAGAATTTTTAAAGTTTACATCCTTTACTAATTCGAAGTCAGTATCTACATTCATTCAAACTGCAGATGTTGCTGCAAAGTTGTCATCCAACATTAAGAATAAACCGGAAACTTTTCAAAGCACGTTCAAAGTGCCAGATCTTGTAATAAAACGATATGAGTCATTATGTGAATTGTCCAAGCTTTTGAATGATGCGGCGGGCGAAGTCTTCCTTCCTTTTATTTTAGAGGGAGTATTTACTTATGCCATCAATTTTAATGATATCCTATTCCTCGGAGAATTCAGCCACGGGGTGGTTGTTTTCTCCTTTTATTCTATATTTATTCTCATTTTGCAAATGGCTTCTAGTATTTGTCGAAAGGTAAATACTTCACATAAAAATGACCACCCTGATAAATTGTGGAATGAAAAAATGTATTAAATTTACATAGGTTCAACCCATGAAAGATTGGCTGTACGAAAACGAGCCTCATTTAAATTTAAACTGTAGGCAAATGACGCTGTTGCTGGATTCAATTTCAAGGAATTCTGTTGGTATTGGCACACCTGGAATTGTGGTGCTCAACTATTCATTAGTTGGAACAGTAAGAACAAATTTAATAAAAAATAGGCACTACGAAATTAATTCTAAGCAAAAAAAAATATCCGAGCAATATTTTTAATACAGTTGGCCAGTATTCTCCTGACATATTTCATTGTACGCCTTCAGTACAAAGACTTATAGTTACTATTAATTCTATCAACAATCCAACAAGACAATGCAAGTTAATTAAACAAGTTTATTAAGTACTTTAAATACGCCCTTTTGGTATAATTGATGTACTGTAACATGAATATATTTTATGACAAAACGATTTTATGAATGCGTAACCAAATTCAGTGACGCAGTTTGAAGTACACATAAATCTCTATTCTAATACCATACATAGTCCGTCGAGTTAAATATCCTAAGTCAGTGTTAAAGATGATCACCTTAAACAGTCGTAAAGTAATTTGTGAAAAAATAAAATTTCACTCGAAAAGGAAATCATTAGTTTTGGAAGATTTACGGGAAGATCATAATAACACCAATCCCTTATGCTACAGTCCCACCTATTTCGTGTTAACGTACTTGAAATTTGCATATTTTTTGGGTCTTGCACCATTCAATGTTGTAAAGCTAAATGGCATCTATGAAGCTCGGAAAAGTCGAAAAACGAAGGTAATCATATAATTTATTTTAATCCCGTGTCTTTCAAAATGACATGCTAATAGAAATTGTATTGATCGCGGAATTGCGTTACAGATCATTTCCTCCGCAGTTTGCGTGCTATCCTTGTTTGTATATATTACGTCAGTTCGTACCTCTGTTAATAACCTCAGCAAGGAAAATCCAGTAACCTTTTTTAGATTATTTCGTGGTTCCTTCAGCTTTGTTTATAAATTAAATGTTTGGAATACACTTTGGAGGAATGAAAATGAAATCTTAAAAATTTTACGCTACATCGAAAGCTGTCCATATTTGTCCCGATGTCGACTTCCCAAGGTAGCTAGTATATAACGTACAGAATTCCCAAGCTTATGCGCGTAGCTTGAGTATGATATCCCATATCCTCTTATCTTATCCTCCCATATCTAGATTGTTGCCAATAAAATCAAAGGCATTTTAAGCTTTTACGCTCTGTTTGGCGTAATTTACGGAATCGTGGGAACGACATCAGGATCTTGTTTTGAGGGGACCTTTCTTGGGAATGAAACAAAATCTTCATATTTTCTATCACCAAGCTTTCTTCATCGCCGTCTTCACATCCTTCTTTTTGAATCGCATTACTTATTTTTTCAACAATTTCACTGTGATACTTCACTTAATAACCTAACTCCTACTAATTACATTTGCTTATTTCTAGGAGTCCTTTCATTCTGTTCTCGATACTTACTCGGACTGTTTTCAGATCTGATGATATTGAGTTTTGTATTTGCTTTATACTTTCTTACTATTAACTTTACTAATACATTGCACTTGCCACATAATGTTGAAAATTCAAGTGAAATTGTTAATCACTACAAAAGTTTGCGAATTTTGTCAAGAAAAATTAACTCCGTAATCGGTTTAGTTTTCCTTGCATACATCTCAGAAACTATATTTGCGTATCCAGTTAATTTTCATGATTTAGTCTGGAGCCCGGAAATACTACTAAGAGTACTGCTTTTCTTGTTTTACTGCACCACGGTTTCAATTTTAATTTGTTCAGCGGAAATTTGCAGACGGGTGAGTGGCATTTTTTAGCATGCTGATTGATAACTTTCTGGTACTAATGTACGGAAGTAAATGTTTTACTACCATGTATTTCGCTAGATGCATAGCCTGCGGAATTGGTTATTTGAAACGGGAAAAAATTCTCATTTGACTACAAGTGAAATCGTCCTAATGCTAGACGACTTGGACCAGAACTCTGTTGGAATGTCTGCGGCAGGAGTTTTTACTCTGAACTATTATTTTGTTGGAACGGTATTTTATAGATTACAAAAATGAGTACATATATCATTAGTACTGTGCATGTACAATGTTCATGAATTGTCAATATTTAATTTATGTAGGTCACAAGCATAGTATTTACATACTTTATTATTCGTCTTCAGTGGAACCAAGCTAAATTGGGAATTATTTTTGACAGCTCTCCAGTATCTGCCTGAACATTAAATATCTCACACTGGTTTTAACTTTGTTACTAAATTTCTTGCAACTTTCCCCGTCTTTCCTTTGGGCAACTCAGAAACAATAAATACACCTCCGCGGAGATGCTTGTAGTTTGGCAGTTGATCTGTGTAAAATAAACAAAACATATTTTAGTTCAGCTGCCTCATTTTTTAAAAATGTAATTTAATTAGCTTATTAGCTTAAATTAAAATTTCAAACCGTTTGTAAATTTTTGAATTTCTTCTGTTATTAAGTCTACTGGGTTTCCTTTGACTGTAATAAATGCTCTTGGAATATCCCCACCCCCAGCAGGATCAGGAACTCCCACAACACATACTTCATTGACACTTGGATGCTTTCCAATTACTCCCTCCAGTTCGCTTGGAGAAACCTGTCGCAAAACAAGGAAATAAAATGTAATCGTAGTTTTTATAAATAGTATATGATTATTTAGGTTGCAAAGACGTTGCGAATTCACACAAGTCATTCTCACGTACATGGTTGTTGTAATACTTGAATATATCCTTGACACGATCTTTAATAAAAACGTAACCATTTTCGTCATGATATCCGACGTCACCCGTCCGTACAAATCCATCGATGAAAGTCCATTGGGTTGCCTGCATTTTTTATTTCACATGAAACTTCTACAACTTCATTACAGGAAAACAAGCGAAAAGTCTCATTTTATGCTACCTCTGGATTTTTATAATATTCTTTGAAATTTCCAGGATTTTTGCAGCAAATTTCTCCAAATTGATGAGGTCCTAAAACTTCCAAGGTCTCAAGATCCCTTATTTGTATGTATGACTCGGTTACGGGCCTCCCCACAGAAAAATCAGGCAGATCTGTAAAAAAATCATATTTAATTGTATTACATTAAATTAATATTTACAATATGCACACTGTTTGTACCTGTACTTTAGTTGGTAGATGTAACAATTTTTACACTTGTTTTAATTTCATTCTTTTATGCAAATTTGTGCTCTACTTTATTATTTGGTAATATATTCACGCCACTTTTGTATTTCAAGCTATTTATACACATTTTTTGTATCAATGACATAGTCAGTAGAATGCACTTCCAGAGTCACTTCACGTCTTTGTGTGAATGACCCTGTGCGAGCACCCACATTTGATTTATACTTGTACCATAAATTACTTATAGTCTAAGAAGTATTCATGCCAAATGCCTAGATTTTAAACGGCACGCAACATTACTTTTGTAGCAGTTCAAGTCAGACCCGTTTGCTCAATTCAAATATGTATATGAGTTTGCTTGACTCAGACGTCAAGCAGAAGTAGCTGCTGTGTGTTTTTATCTGTTTTACTACTAAGCTATTAGTTTTGTATGTGTATACGCTCGGTTTTA
>JAQIWN010000336.1:0-36856 GCA_034699025.1 Entomobrya cf. arborea Gr-Col-00668
GTGTGTGCATTCATACAGGAAGATGATACGATGAGCTTTCTCTTTTTTCAGAAAGGGAGAAACAGATGAGCTTTTTTTCTTGTGCTACTGACTTGACTACCCTTCTATTTTTCTTTGGTTCTGTGCACATTGCTCCTCCGCTTACACTCAGTCATAGACAGGTTTTTTTTATACTTTACTCTCGTTTCCTTTGTGCCTCCCAGCGATCTGTTGGCAAAAAACAGACAAAAGGATCCAGAGATAAAAAAGATGAGCTGACTCGTTTTCTTGGGTTGTGTGCCACCACCAACATCACAACTGCTGAATAGTGAAAAAGAGCTACCAAACACACCATCAAACTACAGCTTCATCGTAATACATTCTCATACAAAGGACAAGCCGTGGAAAAAAGAAGGTAGATACGAGATTAAGATTAAAAACTACGGCTTCATAAAGTATTAACGAAGTAGCGCTCAGATTATCATGTTATAAAGAAATCGAGAAAATGGAGAAAATTAACTTCATTCTAAGAAGAAGACTTAAAATACAGAATTCGTTCTGCATTCAAATACTGCACCAGGCAGTTGTATAATATCCGAATCAGATAATGTTTAACTGACCTCTTAAATCAAAATTATCTGTCTTGAATATCATAATATGTATCTTATAGAACAAACTGCATAATATATTGTACAGAACAAATTATGTTTTATTTCGGCAGTAGCCAGTTATATTACAAGACTAGTTCTGAAGGTTATCCTAAATTGGAAGTAATATATTTTACTGATCAAAATGCAGGAGTCGCATGCATGGACAGTTGGACGGACGATAGGACGGTTGCAGTCGCCCAGATAAGGTTTCAAAGAAAAAAGGATAATAAATAGAATATCGAGGCCAGGTTGGTTGTTGGCAGCATCAACATGTAACCAGATACATCGAAAATGTGCTCGTACATTCAAGAATATTTTTACAAAGAATGAACAAACTAGTTTGCCAGAAAGTGTGGTGATTTTTGTACATTCATGCATTATATGCGAGCTACTTTTTTCGGTTTGAATATGTGCATGGGTGAATAACTAGATATTATTATTAGATGTGCCTACATGAAATACCCGCTACGCTGTCCTTTTTCTTTATCAAAAAAACCTTATGGTTCTTTCGGTGTTAAAGAAGATGAAAAAGTGTCTTATACGTTTTACTTTTTGAATGTACTTTTTTCCCAAGAAATATATTCTTTTCAGTGCTACACACAAGATAAAAAGGAAAACAGAATTTTTTATGCACGTCTGTTTTTAGGGATAAATAAAAGTGAAGGAGAGAAAGACGAAGAAAAAGCAAAAGGGACTCAAAAAGAAAGTCGGGAGACGAAAAAAGACTTGAAGCAAAGAAATGCTTGCATATGTAAAGAAGTAAAAATGATGATCACGATGATGTAGCAAAACTTGGTATTAGTATAACCACTAGTAAAGAAAGAATGGAAAGTAAAAGTAGTATAGAGAAAGTTAGATAATATATAAAAATATATGCATGCATATGGAACATAAGTGTACAGTGGTGGTGTGGTATTATAGCAGTAATGGGACTCCACACTTCAAAAGTAAGTCAATGTTGCATGAAGATGTGTTTCTATGATCTTCTAACAAGAGAAGATGAGATGAACCACAGGATATTATCTCTTTTTTTCTCTCTCGCCCGCTATTCCTCTCCCGGTCTCGCTCACTCAGCTCAGTCGTTGCCTTTTGGATAAAGTTATATCCAATGATGATGAGGAGGCAAAGTGGCAAGATGACAGCTTATACTCGGGGAAAACTTTATAGAAAAAGCTTTATGTGTGTTTACACCTATAAAGGCAGTGTATATGTGTGCATATAAAGTTCTTTTTTACCAAAAAGCTTTCCACATCACCTTATGCATTACATATTACATTTTGTGACTTTTATAAGTTTATAATGTGGACTTTTCTACACCGTTCACAGTGTATATGACAGGACAACTTGTTCGTGTAAATAAGAAAGAAAAAATAATGGAGGAATATGAGCAAGGTTAAGCGAACGAACGCCCAGTATCTTTCCGCTTCACTATAAAGTATCCTTCCTCTTCATATTTGTATACAGACAAAAAGCTATATCGTCAGAGGATCATAATCATTATCAACATCCAGTCAGCCAGTATGCTCTACTCCTGTTGCCCGTTTTTTTTACTTGTAGGAATATTATTTGCTTTTATGAATGTAGTCATATATCATATCTTTAAAAATGGGATAGCAAGTTGTGGTAATCAGTGTGAACGAAGGGCCATGTTCGTTCTCGACGTCAGGCTTCTCGCAGCTCTATTCTCTACAAAACCTGCCACCATTTTTGCTCCCAGCTATATTTTTACTCCATGTCAGTCAGACCGCTGCTGAAGCTGAAGACAGGGAGAAAACGTTAAGCGAGCAGGTATAACTTGCTCCGAAATCCCCTGTCCTGACTGCTACCAACTAGTTTATATTTATTATGTCTGGATGACACATATCTTTACTGACAGCTAGTTACATAAAAATGAACATAGTATAGAAGGAGATAGTGTAGTTTTAGATTTATAAGTATGATGATGATGGCAGTGTGGCGGTGGTGGTGTCATAATAATATGTACACCTACAACAATACTCTCTCTCTCTCCTCCTCTTTTACTCATCATAAAAATGTCTAAGGAGCAAGGATAGCGAAAGTAGCTTTCACTTGAACGTCACGGACGGATCATATAATATGAGCTATTGGATAAGACGGAGGAAAAGACTACAAAGCAGTTTTTACTTTTTTTTGTGCATGACACGTTATAAGAGGAAAGGAGTAAATTCATAACAAGAGTGAACAACATGACATTTCCCTTGATATCGTGTGAGATTAGCTCATCTTCCAGAGAACAGGAAAAGCCTCCATCGTTAAAAAGTAAAAGGAAATGCCTATCTGTCTGGTTTCGTCGATGTGATGTTTTTGTATGTGCCTCTTATTCCCTACATGTCACCGCTCATAATACAATATATGAATTTTATAGCTTCTGGTGAGTTTTCTATGATTCTTCTCAGTGTGCAAGTATCTGTTGATGACGCTTGATGCTCTCTGACAAATAATATCACAAAACCCAGCGTTCATTTCATTCCATATACTTTTGCTCACCACTGTCACCGTCGTAATAATCATCTTCACGAAAGATATTATGGAGATCATAATTGGAAAGTGGGTGGTAGTAGGTTGCTGCTGTCGAATTGTCTGTTTTTAACATCTCTCGAGATAAGTCTTAAGAATAAACACGGTCTACGTTTTCTAACAATATTCAATATAATTTATGACAAGTTTTGACCCTTATCTATATAGAAAACCACGTATGAATAGCCAATTTGTATACACACGAACGTCGTAGGTAAACACATATAACGGGAATGTTGTAATATTCTTCATTTTTAGCAGGAAAATCAAACTTGATGCTGGAGCAATAATTCTATTTCGAAAACCGGGACAGAAAAACTGAAGTGAACTGAATGAAAATCAAGTTTTGAGACGCGCTTCACGAATATTACATCAACTTGAAAGTTCAATAAATAATTACTTTATTTTTTTTGCTTTTTTTTCTGAGACGTGCTTTCTCCACTACTTCTAAAATAAGTTTCCTCTCTAAAGAAAGTAGAGACGAGTTGAGCAAATTTGATAATGGTTCCAAGAATATATATGCATCCTTCCTCATTCATGGGCAACGTGCATAAATAAAGCAGTGATATAGCTCAGCTCAAGACACTGTACACTGTTACACACATATATTATCTAAATAAATATATATACACGCATCCAAGTTCTATTTTCTACGAACAAGAAAAGCAGAAAATAGGTAAAGTGGGGACATGGTTCTAACAAGTAAGTTTTTACCACATTTCACCACCGTCATTTTAGAGTCTAAGACGGCTCCGTGAGTAGGAAAAAGCGTAAAATTGTGAGAAGACACACATCCATGCACATACTCTCAAAACCATCCACACAAAAAGTTGACTTTTGAGACAGCTCGCTAACCTGTCCGCCTGCCAACTCCTTTATAAGACATGCGACAGCAGCATCACATCAGCAGGAAGACGAGGAAAAGGAAAGGACAAGAAAAACGATTTTCGTACGAAGAATGAAAAGGAACGAAACAATCCCAATACAAAACACAACATCCTACAGTTTACACCATGAATAGAAGAAAGTAGAAAAGCGTAAAAGGAGAATGCGAAAGAAAGGAAACTGCCTAACCAAAGCAGAGAAAACGCAACGAGTTGAATTGAGGTTTTTCGTTTCTGTAAGTAAAGAAGAGAAACACGCATCGTCTGACTGAACTGAAAAGTAAACTAAAATATCAAGTCAAGTTCTACTTGTTTTCTACTTTCTTTTTCTATAAACTTCCCTGTGGCTCCTGTCTTTTGCCCTGAATTATATCTTTATATATTTATTATGATAAAAGTAACACACAAGAGCAGCGTGCAAGACACTTTGATGTACTTGTATGAACATACTTTTACGTACAGGTCTAGTAAACACTATATAGCTTGATGATGGTTTGTAATATCACAATGTATTTTGTGAATCGTGTGTACTAGAAGAATAATCTCAAAATACAGAAAGTCCAGAAAAAGAGCTGAATGCAGTGCAATGGCTTGTCTCGTTTCTCTCTAGCTTAAGAGATTCTCGATAAGTATTTTTGCTTGGGCCTGGGTTCGTAGGTACAACAATCCACTTTCTAATGCCAAATACTTCATACTACCTGATGTAGTACAATGTGCATTGTACTTTCCTATACAATACAAACAGGTATGCTTACTTGAGTGAACTTCATGTTGCTTACTATAATGGCAATGTTTCTTTCTTCTATAAAGCATCCTTTTCTTAGTTGATACACTTTATTCACTTGTACCGTATAAATATTTTAGAATTTTGTTCCAAAAACTTTGGTATTCTCAATCTCGTACCACATATTGTGTAATCCAAATAAAGTTTACTATACAATCGTATGGTAGATCTCTCTCTCTCTCTCTTTCCACAATGTATTTACTATAATGTATAAGTCCTTACACAAAACAATAATATGACTATGTTTTGATGCTAAAGGTGTTGGTCTCAGGTTGTTCTAATAAGTTCATTCTCATTCCTATTTTCTTATTATAAATTGAACAATATATGTGTGCCAAACATGCGTGCAGTAAAAACACGACATTCGATAAGATGAGCAGGATTGCATATACACACATGCATTAATGAACAAAATACTTTTGCTACCACCAGAGTAGTGTAATGACGCTCTACACTTATGTCATTCCTATTAGTTTAGTTAGTTCTGGCTGATGTAAAACTTTCACCTGATGATAGACTGCTTTAGCCTGTCTCCGTGTCCCTTCCTCAATCTCTCCATTGAAATAACTAGTTAGTAGTACGACTAAAATATGAAAGAAGCTCTCTAATTCCCGGCTGCCTAGTAGATCCAAACCGGAACCATTTCAGAAATGTGAACTCATGACGAGAGAAAGACGAAAGCATTACAGAAAGGAAAAGCATATACACCTCTCATTTTGCTTCTGCTATTACTCTTCTACTCCCCCATCGTCTTCCGTGAATAGTAATCATATAAAGAGTAAAATATAGTGGCCACGGTATTTTCGTGTAACAACAGAATGTAGCACAATACAAAATGTGTATTCAGTATAACTTATTCTGTAGACGAGTGACATTTTATAATGCTAGTATACCTGTGCATAACCCTATAGTTTTGTATATTTTCTATATATATATATATATACATATATATTTATATATACTCGTCTGGTGCAAATGTGAATGTGTAGAAATCCCAGAGATTACGTATGTAACTCTTTCTGCTACTCCACCGGAAACTGAATGAATGAGTAACGGCATCAGGAAGATAAGCCCTCCTCTGGTATTTCTAATAGAGGACCCGAAAACCTTTCCTAGCACTATTTATAATAGCTTGACTGGGTTTGCTTTGCTACACACAAACAAAAGGAAGAGCTGAGTAAGTTCTACGGGGCAACAAAACAAGCTAAAAATCCTTATTCGTGTCTCAATATATATATATTATACAGAGAAAGGGAGAACAATGAACCTTTACTCAAAATTTGCTCTTCGACCCTACACACCTAGTTTGCTCTTTTCTCTGGCTTTACTGGTGACTGGTGCCTTTGCTCCCCCACTGCGTATTATCCAACTGTCGTGCTTGCTAAGCCACAGATACTTTGCTTTTCATGCACATCATCAACGAACAAGAAGAAAACGATGATGACTTTCTTAAGATGAATTGGTCTCTCAATTTAGAGCATTTCCTCAAAGGACTTTTGCGGGTAAAAAACACGCTTCATTGATTGACTGCTACACGTGTGAGCTGGGTTCTATATACTTAAGAAATTCCTTATACTTTGTTCCATAGTTTTGTCGAACCTTCAGAAATGAAAGTATGTGCTTTCAAATTTTAACCAGGCATTCCACCCAATATACGTACGCTACATACATACAAAATTGACAACCTACTCAAATACATGAAATGTAGCAAATGCAACGCATATTGACCCTAGTCTTTGAAAAACGTTTCTTATTTATTTCTTGCCATTTAAAGATACGCACGTATTCATTTGTATTTCTTTATCACGCATCTGTATTGGTGCTGGTACGACATTTCTTGCTATAAACTTTGCTATGTTAAGGGAAGTGAAACTTTTTGAATGAAAGGTCTTTACTACAACACTCAAATCGTAACCACTTTATATAAATGCTATGTCAATCATACAGCACAACCAGATGTAATATTGTGAATATGGAAATTGTTCTGTCGTGTTTCGATAAGTCTCATTTGGGATGTGTGCACGTAAACATACAAGAGAAAATTTCAAAATATCATTGAGAAAGAAAGGCTGTGAATGAATAATATTTACAACATATTAAGAACAAATAGAGAAATATGCGTTATACTAAATCTATCGTGCAAAGTAAATGAATATATCTATTATTTTTATAACTATCATAGGTATGTATGTATTTTCGTTTGCCTAGTTTTCTTTTTCTGCTATTATTGCCTGCAATTTATTCATTTCAATACAACTATGCACACTTTACAATTTATAACAGCTCTGTTCCCATTTGTCAAGTGATATACATTCGGTTTCCCTTTATTATTTTAATGTTATCATTTTATAAAATGAAACAAGAGTACAAATTACACAATGAGTACAATGAAAATGGAACATCCATACCATCATTATTGCATTCGTTGTTTATACAGAGATAAGAATTTGTAAGCCAGAGCTAGACATTCACACGCTTAGTGCATGAACATACCTCGGTTGAGCCGCATAGTACCTTCACAAAAAAAAACTGCTGCTGCTGCTACTTGTACTTCGTATAACTATTGAAGAATGGTAAAAGAACACAAGGGAAAGCCACGAAGGGCGAAGCGAGTGAATAATAACCAGTAAAAAATGACGGTAACCAAAAAGACACAAAGAGTAAACTATTCTTTTACTTCACGTAACGGCTTTAAATAAAAAGCAATATAAAGGATGAGTCCACCCGACCAAAGTATCTCGCGTCCTCAGTCCTCATGGTTGTTGCATCAGAAGAGAAAGATACACAAAACCATGTCCAGATATATTAAACTTCGTATATCGTAGCTTATGTGCAAGTCATGAGCACGTATGCATCTACATACATTTCTCCTTTTTATACTATGGTGCATCAGTGTGTCATTACATTAAAACGAAGGAAAAGGAGAAAAATCTCCTTGTTTCGCTTGTCTGTTAATGCTCTCTCGCTCTCTCTCTCGCTCTCGTATTTTAAAAGAGTAATGAATGGCACTAGAGAGAGAGGAGCCCTTTCGCCTTGAACTTTTCTCTTTTATTTCCACTTTCTCCTTTTTACCAACACCGCTGCCACGTCTGCCTGATACTATGAAAGTGCTGCTAGCATTCTTCTTTTTTCCTGCGTAGTATGCAGAGGCCTAGTCCTGGTCACTGTGTTCTCTCTCAGTTCTCACTGTGTGTGTTATATTGAAATACGACCACAGAACGAGTTTTGAGAATGCACACTCACTACCTATGCACATCCTCCTATCACACAAAACTACGACTTGTTTTTCTTTGCAGACCAACTTCCAAGGAAGCACTGGACTACGACTACGTTGTGATGTAACGTAACGACTGCATCAACAGTAGCACAGGGTACTTTTTTAGATGATGATGATCATCATTATATGTGTATTTTCTACCTAAAGCATGAAATATACATGTGTATATTTTTTCCTCGTGTGCGAATAGTAGTAAGAGTGTCTTTGTCTCCTTGGCCCTTACTTTTCTCTCCACATTTTTATATATAGTTGAACACTTACGCATAAGAACCTAACGTTTTTTTGAATTCATCGTCTTTTTCTCACAAGACTTCCATCTGTTTTGAACATGAACGAACACGAAGAGAGAGATAAACTACACATTATGTTACAAGGAACAACAGAAAGGCAGTCAGCTAAAAACTCAAACAATATAATGGTGGAGAAGTAAAAGTAGAAAAAAAATAGTGTTGTGTATAAGCGGCTGTTTTTACTTCTCGCGTCTACCACACACCACACAGCAAGCAACTTTCCGTCTTTCGGGTGAGTGAACCACCAATGCGATGAAACAAATTATATTATTATATGTACATGTTCTTTAAAAAATGAGACAAGAGAAAGTGAAATGCTACTGTTTTTTTATTCTAACATCAACAAAGGAAGAGTGGCCAATATTACATACCTATATTCAAAAATAAAAAAATTGTTATGTGAATATATCACCTAGCCTAGCAGAGCCCTTACAATATTTTCTATTTTTTTTTTACCTTTTTCACTAAATACACACATTTCACTGCATTGTACTGGCACAGGTCCAAGGTACACACACAGACAGACAGATACGATGAGAACAATAAAAGAATATTTATCTTTATAGGATTTCGTTGAAGGTTAAAGCACACACTGGTGTAGACTCTCATATCTACCAGAAAAAAACCTACCTACCTGGAATGGAATGATAGCGGTAGTACACAAGGAAAGGATATTGTTTGTAGTGTGGTGATACGATGATACAGCTCAGACGAGAGCTTCTGTTCACAATGACTTCAAACTATTTTTTTCTATCTATGTGTCTGGTGAGGTCTTCTTTCGCTTTTTTCCCTTCCTCTCTTTGTCTGTTGTTTTAGTAAAAACCTTTGCTGATGTTTCCCATAACATAACATGATGCCAAGATTCCCTACATTTACTGCCGCTGTTACCACTATTACATTTTTTACCGGCACAAACATTTGCAGAAACAGAAACACGGCACACATTTATATATTTCTCTTCGTGGCTGGCCTGGCTTTAGCTTTACTGCTGATGTTACGGACAACATCATGCAGAAAGGAAGGACGGTCGGCTCGACGGTGCGGTGTAGTGATAATATCAGTATGTATTCCAAAAAATAAAAATTCACGTAAAAGAATAAATATTTGTTTCGTTTTATAAATGCCACCCAAATAGGACACACGCACATTTGAGAACGTGTGCACATTTGTACAACATTTTGAACATCGGCCGTATGTGGATGTGGAACCAGGAACCCAAGCATAAATATCTTCTTGGGGGAAATTCCCATAAACAAAATGAAAGGAAGAAGAAAGATGTTATCGTTTATGATCGTGAGCCTATACTCTAAACTATTCTCACTGCTGATCATTGTTCCTGATAAAACTCTACTGTTCAACATACAAATAAAACTGCGGCAAAAGCGCCTCAAAGGAACAAATAGTATAATTGCCTGGATCATCATTTTTATCACGGTTGTACATTAGACAACAAACGTGCAAATATTTTTCGGTGAAAGCGATTTTAAATTGTTGCGATTCACGATACCATTTAGTTTTTAATACATATTTGGTGTAACCGAGAATGTATTATCGTGAAAACGGCCTACCCAATGTATCGACTATCAATAATTTCATTTCATACTTACCATTAACAATACTGATAACATCGCTATTTCTTCTTTTTTCCACTTTAACAATAATGATGATACTGCATAGGACTTTAATTCGATGTTTTATAATGCGGGTTGGTCCCAAATCGACACAATCATGCATGACACTCCTTTTTCTGCAATTTTTCACCTTAGAATATTACAAAATGTCTTACCACCCTTATCGCATAGTCCTATCAAAGGACGATCTTAAACTTTATGATGACGCAAGTATTTTCACAACTTTCTATTATTATCTTTCAAAATTATATGCTCTACTCCTCCCTCCCTCCTTATATTTCTATACACTTATGAAATGATGAGAACTGTTGATTATGAAATACCTTTTTGCTTTTTTGACAGAGTTATATCGCAACCAGAACCAGCTCTTATTGTTTGAGTTTGAGAAAACGAAAAAGAAAAACTTTAAAAATTCACATGCCAATTCCATTTGAAGAAACGTGTTGATCGAACCATGTACATACGTGACTATATAAACATGTATTTTATAAGCTAAGCGGAGAAAGTACAAAAAAGGCAGAAAGAATATTATTATTTTTTATTCATTTCATGTGTCTTTCATACATTTATAGGAATGACAGGAGTATACACGTCAAATAATACCATCATCATCATCATCAATCATCATTGTTCCTTTTTCTTTTTTATATAGTGTTTTGCATTACATTACATCAAAAAATATGTATGTTATGTTTTATATTGAAACAAGCAGTATTAAATAGTTATTTCTTCACCATATAGTTATTGCAACACCAACAGCAGCAGCGTGAATGTGCCAAACAAGTGGGCTGTTTTCCTGAAAAAAAATGGGTAATAATAAAGGAAACTGGAGCGGTTTGATTGTACACACTTGAGAATGTACGCAAAAGTATTTTTCTTTCTCAACATGAACATCCGAATCCAAATCCCTTACTTATTCCCTTTTCATTTTGCTTGTAGCTTGTGTACTCGTTTGTCGATGCTTTTCATGTGCATGTAAAACTTATGACTTGTGTGTGTATTTTTGTTGTTATCTTGTCAAATACTTTTGTTCTGTTTGTGAAATATGAAGCGATGGAAAAAGAGTGATTACTAATGATATAGCTCTTTTTCTTTCACGTTCATATTATTAACGGAATGATTCTCTCTATCTTATTGTTATTTCTATTATTATTATGATCGTCATCATCATTTCAGCACAAATTTATATGGAAAAAAGTCAGCTTAACGAAGTACATATATTTTAGCAGCCTTTTTACAAGTTGTAAAATCAACAAGAGTGTACGTATGACTGAATAACTTTTATATTACATACATGAAAGAACTCTTGTTATTAGAGACTAAAAAGATGTACCTGAATTTGCCGTTTCTTCTTTTTCTGCTAAAAGACAGGAAGATTTTGAAATATGAGGCAAAAGCACATAGACTCTATTTTTAAGCCCTCATTAAATCGTAAACACGATATGGTAGTAATTCTACCTGAAAATGACTTTTCTTCTTGAATACTGAAGTACTTAATATTCCACCTTGTACGAAGGTGAGCCCAGTTTTTCATAACCTTTTGGCAATGTCGACATACCATACATGTGCGTTGTGTAGCGAAGCATAAAGCTATTTTTACTTTTGAGGATTTCGTGTAAAACAAAGTTTACTCAACACAATAAAATTCAGTCCAATTGTAAAAACATAGAGAGCCAATAACCGTTTTTCTAAATAGTGTAGTGACATGTGTGTAATTATCCCACAGAAATTATTTTCACGTAGCCCACTGGACGCCACAGTTTGTGCCGAAAGCATTTTAATAATTGAAAATGCCATCTGCATAAAAGCTGTGCACCAGAAGAGCCCGTGAGTTGGCTATGTTCTCTACCCAAAAAAAGTATGTTAAATAACCAAACAAGACCGTTCTTTCGATAAAAAATGTAAAAACAGAAGCTGCGTGCACAAAATAGTGATGACGGTATAACTGTCTTTGTTGTTGTGGGCCTAACGGCAAGAAATAAACGGTCCGACAATGAACCAATTAACAAATTTTGTTTGTAAATGACACCAGTCGATATAGGGAAACAGGTGAGGTCTCATTCGATATCGATTGTTTACTTATATTTGTACTCGTGTACAGTGTATAATACCCGGGTTTATTGATCAAAGTAATGTACTCAGAAATTCCCAGTAATCATCGTTCAAAGGAGACCCTAAGCTTATACAAACGGAGTAGCACAAAATGTTTCACTTTTTAATTAATAACCCAAAGAATTTTTCTGTTTGTATAAAGCCCTTTGAGTCATTACTTGCATGAAAGCTAATAATCAATATTGACAAGGACTCCGAGTTGACTGAATTACTAGCGGTTACATTGCAACTGACTTTTCATTTGATACAGTTTTTTGTGTACTTAAATACATAAATGGATGAAAATTCTTACCTTGTCGAAAATTCAACTAGTTTGCCCTTTCAGGTGTGATGTTGGAAACATCAACGAAAATGATGGACGTCTCAGCTACCGCCTAACACAAAATATATTTTGTTCTCATGTTTCACGAAATGAGGACATAATTTCATATGTAATCGCTATCTCTATAATAAACCAAAAGTTTCCAAAAACTTTCACCAATTCATCCCATGAAAATTATTAGTTTTTCAATTTCCTTTTTATCAACGCACATCATTATATACTGATGAGAATCATTTCTATTTTTGTACACACACATATGTTTTGATAACCTTTGTGCAAACAAGTCAACACACTTGACATACCATGTACAGTCACTAACACAGTTCTTCTATTTTTTCACAAGTTCAACGGAAACGAAAACAAACGGTCGGCGCTTCTTCACTAGTACTTCACAGAAACAAATCCAAAGGCTCACTGACACAAAGAGGTAGGAAACCCAAGAAAGGACATGATCATATGAGCCAAAATAATACTAGAGAGAATGAAGGAGAAAAGTCAACAAGAGGAAAAATGCTCGCAATCAGGAACACGACACTCTTTCGACTGCTGCTGCAGGTGGTACAAGTACCGACTTTTATAGAAAGCTTCACAACACTGCCTCTCTCTTTTACACACACCAGCCACTACTATCAGAATCCTTCAGCTTTCTCTCCAGCTTACATTATACATACGTACGCACAGATAGATTGTCAAATTGTCAGTGAGGGGAGAAAACTTAGTGAACAAACAATACCCAAAAAATTTACTCAGTTCTCACACTCACCAAACCAACCTAGTATGTAGTATGGAAAGATTGAGAAAAACATATTTGGGAATATTTGTTGGTGGTATTGCATTGGTTTCTCGTCGGTTTTTTGGTAATATGAAACAAGATAGCAAGAGTATGAGTTCATGAGAGTGAGTGAACCATCATACGTTTCGCTGTGGAGAGAACATGCAAACATGTATGTAGACCTGCGTCTGTGTAATTATGAGTTGAATTCTGATCATGATGTTGTCGGCCTAAACATAGAACCTATAAGTTATGTAGAAAATGTCCGAAATAAAAATTATCACTATTCGTACAATACACACAGCACAGTTAGTATACCACCTTGTTTATTTCTCTTTTGCACAATACATGTAGGCTGGTTTTTTTTCTAGATTGCGTTCTCTTTAATACACAAGCCAGTTTTCAGAAACAAACAAGTTTACCGCACAAAAAAGCTTTTTTACTGGAATTTTGTACTGTGGAGAAAATATACAAGGTAGAAACACACAAGCAGGATATCTGTGATGTAGTTTTTAAACTGCTTACGAATGTGAACGAGAAAAGACGAAAGGGAATTCCGACCGCATTGCCCTTTAACGTTACTGTGGACTAACATAATATAAAAGTGGAATGGGAAAGGATTAGATGAAGAATAGGAAAATAGCAGGTTCCCATTTTAAAACTTGTGCTGGTAACGGAGTTTACTTTCACTCACTCCACTACTCGCTCTTTCTTTCTTTCTTTCTCTCTCTCTCTCTCTCGTTTCCTGTGACCTTACTCTGTTCTTGGCTATAACAATTCCTTCACTCCTCTAAAAGGCTATTCGACAACTTAAATGCACACTTTCATGTAAAAAATGAGCCCATTGAGTTCAAAAATGAGGATTTTCTCCATTCTTGTATAACTCTCTGGCTCTCTTGCTTTAAAGTTAAAACAGGAAACATTATAAGAGATTCAAGCAAAAAGTGCTTTCAGTAGCAGAAAATCATTTTCTTTGATATTATACTTTTGAGTACACACATACACAAATAGTACAAAGGTAATAATATACATGTGTGTTTGGAATAAAGTATGCAGAAGAAAAAAGTTTTAATTGAAAAAATAAATGTTTTAGAAAAGCGAAAACTCGTCCTTACATGTTTACTGCTACCACACAACTGATGATGGTGGGTACTTCTTGGTATATCTTTTCCTGTGTCGTATTGACCAAGAACAAGAAAGAGTTGAATGTATAAAGACATTTGTCTTGTGCTCTGTTGCCGGCGTTTGCACTCATTTCCTTTTCAAAGACCCAAAAATCTTTTATTTTCAAGCCAACTTAAAAGTAAATATTACCATTATGCTTAAAAGCTTTAAAGTCAAGTCACAAACGGCGTATCTTAAAACATCGCAAATCTAATCAAAAATCAATTGTATTGCATGAAAAGTGTGTTTTTATTAAATAAATTTTAAATTAAACCAGAGTAAAATGAGGCACGTTTGGGAATATGTCGAATAGGTACTGAGAGAAATTCTAAAAAGGCGACAATCTCAACTTTCAATGTGGGCGACAGTAAAACGAGAAGAGAACCACAATGATCAACTTTTTAAAGGAAAGTGCAACTACTGCGTAAGTATATAGTAGAAATTCTCGAACACAACAGTCGTTTTCCTCGTAGAGCTGCACATGTTACTACGAAAAGAGATCAGATGAGGTCTGCCTGCTTTCACATTTCCCTCGTCTCACTCCTGATGTTGTTCCAGGTGTATGAAGCTTGTAGTTTTAGCATTAAAACATAGAATACAATACACAGGACATGGACATCATCAGGTGTAGTTCCACAATAATATGGACTAAACAAAGGAAGAAATAGGGAATAGCATAAACTATCTCCCAAAGAATGAGCACAAATCCTGAATAAGAAAAAAGGCAAAAATAAAATAAAAACAGCAGTAAGCCAGCATATTTAGCCAGCTTACATTACAAACCATGTTATTATACATTCTCCTTTTTTTTCTTTTTTACCATTTAAATGTTCTTTAGTTTGATCTATATATCCCTATCCTGTCACATTAACGCTGTTAAAGGAAAGCTCAAAGGAAAAAGGTATGATATATGAATGCCCTGAGTGCACGACAGCTCTTGGTTGCATGCTTGTGAAACTTACACCTTTAAAAAAGCAAACGACAATATAATGCACGCATGCATTATTTCAACAACGGTACGACAATGACAGCCTAAGTACACATACAACAAAACGTGTGTGTATTTCATATGCTGTGCACTGAGAGCAAGATTTGTTGCATGGTTCACGTTCACACAAGGACAAAACCATACATGCATATTATATTTTGAGAGTTTTTTAGACCTAAAAAAACGAGAATCCGAGTAAGTAGTGAGCAGTGCATGAACAGAAAAAGTCCCTTTCCTCTCATTTCAATTCTTTTTCCCCATTCCATACTACTATATTTTCCCATACTTGAAAAGGGGAACTTGACTCTTGCTCTCTCTCTCTCTATCCAGCACACAGTCTGTCTTTCCACCTCCGCCACCAAAAGGAAACACAAGCAATTCAGTGTGGATACCACTCTTACCATTACAAAAATATCACGACTGAGCGAGCGTGGCGTGGAATGACTCAACGCAAAGCAACTCTGTTTTGATCATATAATATATTATGCAGCTTACTTTCTACTCACTAGACTGCCTGTTATACTCAAAAACTTTACCCTTTTTGTGTTTTCTAGTTGAGTCACCCACCAGACCAACAAGATACATAGTTATAAGGAGCCAGGCTGGCTAGGTATAGGAAAGGGAAAGAGAGAGAGAGAAGCTTTAAAAGAAATTCTCAGGCAGGATAGCTTCTCTTCCTTTTCCAATTCACTTTTCTTTCTTTTTTCCTCGTACTCGCTGTCCATGATAAACAGAAAGCCTTGTATACTTTTCGGATACATCTATTCTTTCATGTTGTCCTTTTACAATAGACATCGCAGTACCGATTACAACCGACAGGCTTTTTTCCTTTACTTTCATCCTGAATATTGCTATGTCCCTATAACCAGCATGTTGCCATCCTCCAACGAATGCAAAATAAAACTTTCTATTATGATTACTCAATGCTTTCCATGCTATCCTTATTGTTCCCGCTATATCATCACCACCACCACCACTCTCTCCGTTTCTCCGTACCTATTAAGTTATCCCCTTATTCCACAGACGTGAGGAGTAGGACGTTCATGTTTGGCTAACTGCATAATATCTAAACGTAATGGACGGGAATGGCTCTAGCTTTATTTCACAAGTTAACTTTTAGTTGAACACGTCATGGAGAAGGAATGCAAGCATATTCCCTACAGTATACTTATTATTACATACATGCTAAAGGCTTATGTACCAAACTTCATTCCATCCTTTCACTTGACTTTCTGCTGTCTTTCTATTAATAAGTTTTGCTGAATATAGCTTCATACTATAATCAAATACAAATTTATTTATGATTGGTTTCCCTTTACCTGCTACACAATAAGCATGTAGGTAGGTATATAGGTACGCGTTAAAAAGATAGGAAACCTTTGCGTCGTTTTTTCATTACACATACCTGTCTGTTGTGATGAAGAAAGGTGAATTCTTTCATTTACTACGTTATTACCATGCATGAAACCGTATAGCATATCATCTCTCGGAAACACCAATATCATCACCACAAAGCTAAATTATATTGTGTGGTAAAGTTATTGCGAGTGAGATTGGTTAGGTTTTTTATTCCACCAGCTTGCTTTCTCGGTTGCTTGCTTTCCCTCCGGTTTTCCATATTGAGGAGTAGGATAAAACTATGCACCTAAGCAAAAGCAAGCTTTTCACCTTCAACGTTCATCATCGCCATAATAATCCTCTACGGTGTATACAGGTAATATAATAATAATCCATACTGATATATTGGAGGGCAATTTCAAGCGCCATTTACAATGTACGATTATCAGTGACACACACATTATGGGACGCGTTGAATAATATATATTATTTTATACTACTAATATACCTATTCTGTTCTTTGTAACAAGAAACTACTCCATTAAAGAAAAAAAATAAAGACAGAGGTATATGTATAGCTTACTAACATATTTTGTAAACTAGATTAAATATATACCTAATTTGTAGACCTTGTCTTCTGGAAGTGTTCGGGTAGTCAAATTAATTTAGCGTTTTTGGGTGAGCGTTTTTTTCTGTGGGATTTTTTCGGAACAACTTAGGTTGCAATATTGTGTTGTGCGATGTCTCTGTGTAGTAAAACTCATTATTTTAAAAGTGCAGTGCTCCTAATTTGATTTCATTTCTAATTTGAGGAGAAAAAAGATCTCCTCGTGTTTTAATACTTGTGGATAATGTGGTTTACAATCAAATTAATTTTTGATAAAAGGACTACAAACTATAAAATAAAACTATATATGCATACTTCCTCCAGCAGAAACAAAGTTAAATTACATGGAATTTGAAAATAAGTATCATTTTCTGTCAAGTTGTAGCGAAATTTTTACTTTTTAACCTGTATTTGACTTTTTACAATAATGTAACAAATGTGCTGCCAGTAGACATAGTGAAAAAGTGTAGAAAAGCAACCAACATAAAAATTAATTCACATAAAACTCAATTTATCAGTCTTTCCAAAACTGCCAAAGTGTCACTTCAATAATCCTGAAGTATTTATTTTAGAGTTCAAAAATACCTGTGTGCAATTCCATCATGTACATGCACTAAAATCAAATGATTTATTTTTCCATTTAATCCAAGTGTTTCCATTGATGCCTCTTTCAACTGATATATTATGCATTTTGCATCCCTGTATTGAATGACTTCCCAAACGTAACAGATAATATAATTTAAAATATTATTTGAGTGATCATTTAACCAAAAATTAAATAGTTTCACCGACAATATGGACGCCTTTGGCCTGGGTCCGTTGCCGCATGGCTGGGAGTGTAAAATAGAGCCGAAAACTGGCCGATTGTAAGTTTATATTTTAATATTCCATTGTGTAAAAAAATAGCATTTAGATCTTTAAATATACTGAGAATTCGTCAGAATTTAAATAGATCAAATAAATAATTGTACATGGGTGCATTCTACCAAAACTTTAATTTGAAGTCAATATGGATCGAACCAACAAACGACCTTGACATTCAATATATCATAAAAATTTATTTTGAATTTAAACTATGCATTACGCTGACAGTTACTAAATTGGCTAACTGTGATGTGATGACACATGTACATATCGCATGTCAAAATTATTTTAATTTTCAAAAGCTATATGAAAAGCTATACAATGTGGATCTATAAAATAGCTACAAACAAATTGTACTCATTAATTCAAGACTAAGACATGCTTACAAAGGTGACAGATATTTTGAAAACCATTTTTTAAAAACAACAATTATTCAATTTGAGCTTTCATGAATCATGAATGCTTCATGAAAGAAAAGGAGATATTTCCGGAGTAAAAGTAATGACAGGACCCTTTGCAGTTTAGTTACGTGGAATAGAAGTTAATGAAGGGACAAAAGGCTTCCGGGAACGGTTCTAATTGATTTTGCTTCTCATGATATTGTTGATTATAAGAATATTTCAAAGAAAAGTATGCATAATAAACCTCTACTATCATCTTCAAAGCTAAAAATCTGACAATTGACGTCACTTGGAATGCTTTAAATTTATGATTTCCAACAACAACAAGCTATTTTTGCAACACACAGTACTTAACTTAACCCGAATATATTTGATCAGTTACAATTACAATATTGCACAAAACATCTATAGCTTGAAATCAAACTTGACTGCTAAAAGTTATTTCTAGATATATTTCTAGGATATACACATTATATTAGTATTAGGTAGAAATACAGTTACCAGTAGTGGAAATTTGAGATCCTAACGCAAAGCTTCCACATTGACATAAAAATAACTATAATTTTCTCCACACAAGAAAAAATCTTCAGCTTCCGGAGCGCGTTCCTATTCTATTTCTATTCCAATCAGTCTTCATTGTGTTCATACATAAATACCAAGAAGCATAATATGCAATAACTATGCAAACTAAATAGACACCTTGCCTTATAAAGATAGAGGATTGCAAACTTGTACGGTTTCGGAGAGACAATTACTTACGTTTTAGTTTATTACTTTACTCCAAAAGCTCGGTAAAATCCATTCAATGTTCAAGTCAGTCAATCCATCATAAACAGACACCAAGATACAAATACAAACTAGAACCATCCAATTACGTTAATGGTATTATTCCTCATCGTTCCAGGGAAATCATGTGAGTTTCTGTCTTGATATTGAAGTGGTTCCAATAATTTCGTTTGAAGTCACTCTACCTAACTAACAAAATGTCACTAAAATTCTATTTGTGACACTTCCAGCATTCAGCTCAGTTCAGAATTTTAGTCATCACAATTCAAACAAACACAAAATAAATTGCATCAAGTATTGATGAGCACATAACACAAAAATACACAAACACCTTCGCTTCAAATCCATGAACACATTGAGACAGTTCATATGAAAAAAAAGAGAAATACCTTTCTTTCTGATTTACATAGTTTACGATGTGTGTTTTAAATCATTTTGTGACTAACAACAAATTAACCTTCTCCGTAGACCTCAGCACAGTTTTCCAAATATGTTTATATGCCCATGTCATGCCCACCATTCACATTCTATATAAATGACTTGAACCACAACATATATCTACACATGGATTACGTACAACCCTTTGAGCATTGATGCTAATAATGTATGCTTTAATGACTTGTGTTATTTGCTTCTTTATTCATTGCAGATATTTTATAAATCATCCGGCCAAAACAACAACATGGGACGACCCCCGTCTGAATTTGATTCCTCCACCACCGTACCACATTGCTGTCACACAGCCTACCGCATATTTTGAGGTCAGTAAGACTACCCACATGACAAAAACTACTGGAACGAAATTCTGGTTATGTAATTTGTCCTTTTACCTGAGAATGCAGAGAAGAGACTTTTGAAGAGTGTGTATATGCGCATACCATGCATAACAAGTTCATCATACGATTCATACATATGTACATAAAGAACAATCTTTATGAACATAAAGATTAAATTAGTTTATCAGAGAGAAACGCAGAAATACTTCTAAATGTATGTACGTAGTAAACATGCACAAAGTATGCTCAATGCCCAATCATCACATATCAACAGACTAGAGATGCATTCACAACATCATTATCTGTGTCTCCTTCTTTACACATTACTTCTTTCATAAGAGTGATCAACAAGCTAGGAATACAAAACCACTGAAATCTTTTTGATGTGGTGGTGCTTGGTGCTTCCAAAGCTAAAAGTAAGCCTTTTACAAATGCAAACAGCTGAAAAATTGTGCTTCATATATTCCAAACTAACCAAACCATAATCTATGAAGCCAGCAAGAAATGCACAAAGCGACAACCGCTTTGTTTTGTGGTTCACTTGAATGCTGACATTTGCTAGAATATGTGAAAAAATACTTAAAACTTTAAAAAATAATTCTTTTAACAACTATGCAGTGTATTTTGTAGATAACAGATCACATAATATATAAATCATCTTCAGTACCTTTTCCTGACACAAATAATGCTGTAAAATATTTTGGCTGCATTTCTATGCTGGTTCTGGTTGAGTTTATATACATTGCATAATAATGTCATTTTTGGGCCACCCTAAGCTCGAAAATGTTTTATTTTTTTATGATGTAGGCGTTCTTTCATATATATATCATGCAATATTTGGAGTGCATTGCATATGCAATAAAGTTGCTTGTTTTTCATAATGTTTTCTCTCCTTTTGTTATTCTATCGATTTTTGTGCAATTTTTATCACGAAAAAATTGGCGCAATGTGTAATTGTAGTAATGGTCTTTCAGTCCGCCGACCTTTTGTCGCAACCTGAACTAATTTATTGTTTTATGTTTCGTTTTGTTCATTTCATATTTCATCCTTTTTATTTCATAGCTCATAAAGAAGAATGTAAGTTGGTTTCGGTGTAGCTTTTTATTCCACTAAATAATGAATGAAAACGACAGCTAACTTATTAGCAATTATTATGAAGAACAATGGCTACTTCCTTCTAATGCTACATCACTTTAGTTCTTTTTTGTTGTTGTTTATATCTTTTGACGTTTTCCCTCAAGTCGAAAAAATAAGATGTGTAAAGTGTCGACAGCTCAATCTTAAGCGCCGTCATGTACGCTATTTCATTTCATAAAAATGCCACCTTCGTACAATGAAACGTCTATCATTTTTGCATGGTAGTGCAACCCGAATGACTGACACATGGCAAGGTTCAAAATAACAAGCGGAAAAGCGAGAAAAAGTTCATAATAACAATGTAGCCGACATCCAGTTTTTAGTGTCGATACTTTTCTCCAAGGGTTGCCCTTATTTTGCCTCCCGTCCCGTCATAAATAATTCAGTGAACAGAAAAGTGTTGCTGTGTCAGGGAGAGAAAATTATTTTTTTGCACAGTCGAGCCGGTCGAAATAAA
The DNA here is from genome assembly GCA_034699025.1 of Entomobrya cf. arborea Gr-Col-00668. Lineage (NCBI taxonomy): Eukaryota > Metazoa > Arthropoda > Collembola > Entomobryomorpha > Entomobryidae > Entomobrya > Entomobrya cf. arborea Gr-Col-00668. The sequence goes on from JAQIWN010000336.1 coordinate 21,758, forward strand.
AAGAACAAAAAATACCAACTGCTACAACAGTATTATCAGCAATATTGAAATGAAGTCACATATTTTTAGCCACTTTTTCTTGAATCATTACCTCCATATATATTTCGTTGGCGTGTGTGTGTGGTAGTTGAAAAGTATGAATATTTATATCAGTTTGATCTGTATTGTAGTTTACAACAATGGTGCTATTTTTTCCAATGAAAACATTCGTTCTTTTTATACTCCACACTCCACACACGCTCATATGCATATTAAACACATACAATATGTGGATATGGAGTAGTGAAAGGAAATAAATAAATAAAATAAACACTCCACTGCCTTTATGCACAACTCGGCATGATCATGCAACTTTTATTGTACGTGTTTTCATGTAATCTGTTTTCACTGAGTTTCCTCTTTTTCCATGAAAATTATTATTGTTGTGTTCCTTTAAAAGCTTAGGCCTTTCATTTCTTGTTTATGTTATTATGATACTTTTCCTTCTTTCTTTTGGTATAGCCATATGAAGGAAAAAATAGCCATAAAACCATGTATTATTCCAATAGAAAATGAAATGTTTTACGTAAAAAGAAATAACCAGTGTGTTTTTGTATCGTATCACTCCTCCGTCAATTTTTAGATAGAATATTTTTGAAGAAAGAGTTCACAACATTTTCATTGCCTCCCAAAGTCCCCGGACGCAGGAAACAAAAATGCTGATTCAAGAGTATTACCATCGCGTCGTATGCATGCATGTGTACGTACGATAAGAAGATTGATATTATTTTTATGGATATGAAATATGAAAATATTGTACATTACACACACCTTCTTTTCTTACACTAACTCTCAAACTTTTTCCATTTGTCTATTCGTTTCCACTTTGTAAAAAAATGGGGAAAAGTACAGACCAAAGTGTGCTATGTTCTTTTTAAGAAAAAAAATGTCTAGGTGGATCATGAATATCACATTTTTACTTTGACGTATGCACTTCCTCATGAATTCACCAAGTGAGGATAATGGCAAGTGATTCCCCACACCGATCAATGTCGCTTTCACTCAGCCAACCCATTCAAAAAACTTTTTCTCTTTAGATTCGTGCTATAAAGCTCATATAAATACTATAAGTGCCATATAAGCTTGGTAAATGTATATTTCTTTTTACTTTTATGCATATTACAATATCTAAATGAGGAAGTTAAGAATTACTACACAGAAATGCTACTCTGTAAGCATGCATGTACATTTACATATTTATAAGCATTAGATATTTATTGGCTCATAGAATTTTTATGAGAACATGATTTTAATCTGTTGTCAAAACGTCATGTAAAATGGACATTATAGGTTGTGGTTTGGACATGGAAAAACACAAGATGTATACACATGACTGACTAAGAAGCACACAAACACAATCTATTATACATACAAAACTCACCTCTGCAGCTGTTTTGATAGCAAACCAGAGAGAAAAGGAACATGAAATAGAAAATTTACAACAAAATACATATTAAAAAAGATTTTTTTGTGTGTGAAGATAAGAATATTTTTGTACAAGCAATTCATTCATTCAGCATATGCGGCATTTTAAAATACAAATCCAACTTTAAGTAAAACGCAAAGCAGAGTGAAAGTTCATTATTTTTCGGGGTGCTCGCACGAATATAAATTTTCCTCGCATATTTTACTTGTTCCATTTTCTATTTTTATGCTTCATGCTTTTTCACCTTCCATGTATTTTAATGTGACATTTTTTGATGCTATCTCTGCTCTGTCAAGTTGTATTTTCTTCCTGGGGTGCATACAAATACTTACAAAACTATGAAAAATAAGAAAAAGCTAGTAGGCAGGCAGGCGATGAAAAGATCCAACCTCTGCAGCACCACCAGAAAATGTAACAATGTTTATAGCCTTTGTAAAATATATTATGGTTAAAATGGTTATGCTATTTTTTGTTATTGAGCTGCCGCTGGGTTGTTTGTCTAGTCTTTCATGAACATTATTATTATTTGCGTGAACAGAAGGAGGACAATAATAACAAGCAAAGAAAAAAAGAGTAACCGTGAAATGACTATGGTTAGTGGAGGATATGATGATAATGGCGTCCAAAATGGTTATGTGAGTTGGATAAAAATACAGCTAGCTTTTTACGGCTCTGCTCCAGTTATATCCTTTTACTTCTTACCATATTTTTAATGAGTGTTATAAGAGAATTTTTCTGGTGTATGAAAAATGATATGAAAAACGACAAAATCAAATGAATGAATGGTCATGGAGAAAGGACTAATCGTAAAAGATCCATTATATGTGTTATTGCTTGTGTTGGTGGTGGTGTATAATATATGTGGCATGTGGTATGGCATGGCATGAAACATACGTTAGGGTAAAGAGAGAGAGAGAGAGCTAGAGTTGAGCAACACATTAATTTCCGGTTTTCTCTGAAGGAGCTATGATAAACTACAGGAGGGAATAGATAAATTACATGTTTGACAGCTATAAAAAGAAATTATTGTCTCATTTATCGCTGCCAACGCCTCTTGTTGACTAATGAAGTTCATCTAGGGAAAATTCTCACAAAAGAAAGAAAGAAAGAAGAAAAGGCATCTAAAAATGTGTATTACATGTTACATATTATCGCACACAGCATAATAATAATAATAATAATCAAACTTGGCAGTAAGTACATATGACATTGCAAATAGCATCAGAAAAGAAACTCTGTTTGAGAGTATGTATAACATTTTTACTATTATGATATGATAAAGGTACTAATGTTAGTAATATTGATATATGGTGAAAACGTTGGGCTATAAGATACCACCATTATTTGCCCCAATAATGGTTTGGAAAAAAATAGTGAAAAGGCGTGCGTATCATCAAGCCAGGCCTAAAGGATTTGTAAAGAAAAGTATAAAAATAAAAAAGGGAACTTATAACCTTACTTACAGTAACTTATGATCTAGTGAATTAAATAACATGCAAACCAGTGTGTTCATGAATTCTCTATATGATTCCAAATGTCTCTGCGATAGAAATAGGTATAAAAAAGTTATGGCTGAAACATGAGTCCTAAGCCAAGCGATCACAATCAGCAATCTTTCCTGAAGGAAAGTAAAGCACCAGTAAACATTGTATACCTACAAAATATAGGCGTGTCATGCATGTACCCAGGAAGGTTAAAATGGTTATGTCGTAGAAAGAAAAACGACAGGAATCACAATCAGAATCTCTCTGAAAAGGAAGCGCCAGGTGCGAGGGAGAGCACATTTTGCACAGTTTATGATGAAAGATTATAATCCAATTAAAGCTGAAATCACGTATCTCCAGAAATAGTGGTAGTGGTAAGGTTGCTGTATCAAGCCAAGGCTTTACATATTTTTGTTGTGGACTCAGACTTTCTCTCTGGTGTATACTGAAAGAAATCAGTGGCAGTGGAAAGGAGAAAGAGAGGGGCCAAAGAAAACTTGCTTACTTGCTCTAGGGTGCGGGTTAAGTAATTAGCAAGGTAGTCATTTTGTTCAGACCACAAAGGAAGCTACGAAGGGGGCCACCTATGCCTTCCATATTTTTCTCTTGTGGATACTATGTTGGTTTGTAAGTAGCTGCAATGCAATATGCATTAGAAGGAGTGTCAGCAGTGAGCGTACGTCTACCTATAAAAGACCCAAATATGCTCTCAAGAAAAATATTGTTTGGAAAAAGCGCAGTTTTAGTTGGCATACACGTAGAATTTGACAGGAAACCCATAAATTTCCGTGTCCCATGTCTGATGACGATAAATGTTGATTTGCTGCTGTGACTTTACTTTTTACACGTTATATTTGGTAGAAAACTCCATGTAAGGAACTAACCGATTTGTTTTTTGTGACTACATGGTTAAAGCTATATTATTTGCTATTTCTATTACCGTGTTGTATTGGAAGGGCATATTTTATATGAGGAAAACGGAAAATGGCTATAGCCTTAAGTATTCCCTTGAAATAAATTTTATATGATGTCTGTATCTACTGTGTATGAGAAGATACCCCACATGACATGGTAAAGATTTGTATCGTTTGAATGGTGTTTGCACACTTTGAATTAGTCATTTGCAATGATAACCTGCCATACTTCAAGTCGCTCTAGATAAGTTTAATTACATATATAAGGAATAGGTATAGAAAATTTCACAGAAACGAATGGTCTATTTTGAGAAATATCTAGTTTAAACATTACTTTGCTTTTAACTTTTAAGTTATTCTGATGTAGAGGTTTGTACATACTTATTCTGAATGAGCTTTACTCGATTTGTCGAATACAGTCTCACCAATTCATTTATGGTGCTACTAAAATTAAAATTTGTTGCTATTTTTGATTTAGATCATGTAAAATTGAAACATTCTTGTCTAAAATATAACAAAACAGTACATGATACATTCATCAAAAAGCGTTTCATACGAGCTAATTCTTTAAGCCAAAGCAAACATTTGGTTTGAATGGGTTTGAACTATACTGAGTTTACTGTATACATATTGGAAGATTTACATAGATTTACGCAAAGGAAATTTCATCATTTTCCCTCAGGACGTAAAGTACGTAACCCTATAGGGGAATCTGTTTGTCTGTCTGCTCGTCGACAAGATAACGCACTTAAGGTTCCTGTTTTGACAAACTGGGTTGCAAAGGTATGAAGTGTCAAAAGCTACCGAATTTTGTAAAGCAATGAATGCTCGTGTAACTGCGAAAGCATAGCAAAATCATATTTATCGTAGAAAGTAGATGGAGTTGTATTTACGTAAATAGTCCCATCAGCAGGATTAAATTTTGTACCGGTGGGGTCACGTATGCGTAGGCACAAAGATCCCATTTATTTTCTATCATGAACGGTGAAAATTTAAGCGTCAAATGAATAGCATGAATAAATAAATAAAATAGCCAATAGTATAATAAGTCACGAAACTAGATGTTTTCTCTTACATCACTTAGCGCTTCAAAACTCCGAGGTTCTTTTACTTAACCTGCTAGTTAAATATTAGGACTGCATGGTTTCCAGACCTTCTACTGAGTGGGTGGCTTTGAAAGAAAGCAATATAACCAACTAGATATGTAGCTGATTGCATATGAATATTGTAGTCCTTTACCTTACAATTTTTTTTGTGATTGCACATATCTTATTTACATTTTGTCAGTTTTACATTCAACCAAATCCTTGTTACTTTTCAGATATTGTGTTTTTTATTCATGAAAAAGGTATCCGAATGAGATTAAAACTCAGGTAGGCGTACACAGATGCAGCTGGCAAAATACTCTAGATGGTTATAAATTATGCATTGAAAACATTCACAAGTTATGAAACTTGCTACATCATTAACAATAAAAAGTTACGCACCTATTCGTTCTCCCAAGTTAAGTGGTATGGTATAAACGCGCAACACAATCTTCAACTTCAAAAGTCTCTTTGCATGGAAGCTTCATTTTTTAGCTTCAACTTTACCGTGTTTTGTTCTACACATTTTTCCACCACGAAAAAACCTAAACTCTTCATGATCATGTTTTGTGTTTTCTCTCAAAGTGAAAGTATCATTAAGAGATTTTTATGTTTGGTAAAATTGGTACGTCTAGGATGCCGGAGGGAGTCGTTGGTCTAGCCCAGTGCCAAGTTTAAGAGGGTTTACACTAAACCGAAGAGGCTCATCTCCACGTCTTGGTGGCTCACCGAGAATTGCACCCTCTCCAACACTTCCCCCGAAAAATCTGAGAAATGAGCAGTTGATTCTCGGAGTCGGACAAAGTGTCTCTGGTGCTCAGTCAGCTACCACAGCGGTTTCCACCACTGTCGCCGCTACCACCAGTACCAGTTCGAAACAACAGAGTCATAATCAGCAGCAGCAAGTACCATCTTATCATTCTTCCCAACAACATCAGTCGGTAAAACAACAAACTCAACATCATCATCACGATGATCGCGACACGTGTATTCCATCATCTGCTTCCCCTCAACCTGGCCCGTCTGCATTCCTGGCTTCTTCCACAAGTAATAAAATTATATCAAGTCAGGTGGAAACCACAAATGACATGCCATCGTTTCTCGAACGACCTCAGTCTGCCCGATCCTACGCCAGCTCTTCCTATTCCGGTGTTCCAGCCAGCTTTCTCAGTAATTGTGATCCCGACACAGCCTTCCGTACAGTGTGTGCTCTCTTCCCTACCGCTGGAGAACCCCATATTCGGCATTTGTTTCACAAGTAATAAGATTCATAAATTACTGGATGAGAATTCTCATGTGCATCTCCCAAAACCATACTCAGAAATTCGAAACAAGAATAAGTGTACAATGTGCAGTACAAAAAACCGCATTTCTAATTTACTTTACGACTATGGTCTCTTTCCCTTTGCACACAAAGGCAATAGTATATCACATTTCTCAAGACAACAACAACAGAACTGATGATGACGATGTCTAAAATACTCTAGCCATGCCTCCAGCTATGTACTTTAGTAAACTCGAAAACAGATATACTTAGTAAATATGTACACATAATAAAACATGTGTATTATAAACATGCACTGATGCATATTTTATTGGGGGAAAAACAAGTTGAAGAAGAACCTTGTCATTTCAACAGAACATTCGGCATTAGAGAGATCAGAGAGAGAAAAGAGACCGTAATTTGCAGTTATGTTTTGCACGCAAGTAATAATAGAACTACCGCTCTTTAGACACACTTATCTCAAATTGGTGCCATTTAGTTTTACTATGCACGTCTAGGACTGCAATTTTTCCTAAAATACAAAAATTTTAAGTCTGCTTTCACCAAGCAATGTTCAATTACAATTGTACATACTTATCTAATTGGTTCGAATTCTTTCAATCAGACAAATGTATTGGCCAATATCAGATACCAGGCCCGACAAAAAAAGTCTTTTGTAATCATTAATATAGTCTTATTTCTTAAAAGCACCGTATAATCCAAAAAATGAAAATATCTATCTCAATTCGATACTTAATTATGAAATCCCTAACGCAAGATTGATGAAATGGAATGGTCTTTTTCTCTTGTTTCGAATTTCTGATAAACTTACTACAAGTTAACTACATGCATATCTTACCCTATAAATGAATACAGGTACCACAATCGAGGAACTCTTGTTGTTTCCGCTCTCCAAGTGGAAAAGCATCCTGTTGTTAATGATATTGCACATCAATTGCAACTGTCTGAAATTTACCCGAGAAAGGACGGTGATACCGACACAATAACATCCATCTGTGCTGACTCAAAAAGCATTGGTGTTAGTTCACCCTTTAAAGTAAACAGGTAAGAAGGACAACATGATAAAAAATATGGCAAACAAATATACTACGGTTTAATGTGAAAGGAGTTTACTCCGAATGATTTCTAACTGCTTTTCATATACCAAAAAGCTTGTTATTTGCTCTTCTCCCTCCGCTCGCTCCTCATCGCATGTTATATTGTGTACACGACATTGTTGCAAATAAATATGCTGAAGTAATCGTGTTTACTCTTGTCAATTCATTCAATGTAGCTACACTACGGGTAGTCCCGCGAGAACAGGAACACCCATCTCTTTGCTGAAGTTCAGTAATAACCAGTCATCTGTGGGGAGTTTTACTCGATGGGGATCTCCAATGTTGTCAATGTCTCCTCAGCTTCAAATGGTAAATGTTTGCTTAACAAACACAATTACTCCTCTTGTTGTAGAAAATCTTGATGCCATGCATGCATGGGGAATGTACGTGTACACTAAAATAAGCAAATGATGAGAAAATCTTGCTGTGTTCTATTTTGGTTTTCTTTCTGGAAATTCCTTAACCTGAGATACATGTTCTATTCCTTCACTAAAGGTGAAAGTATGAAAGTACATAAAATTTAAGTGATCTCTAACAATTGACTGTAATGACAAGTGTCTCAGCTCAAGTTATATTATGTATGTATTATAAGTATGTACATAAGTAAGCACAGTAGTCTTGATTCTCTGAAAAGCATTATTTGCTGTTTCTGTTTCGGTATAGTTTTTTTACATCCAAATCCAAGGACGGTATAATAATGTTAGCTCTTTCACAAGTTTAGCGCTTACATAGCGGTTGTCCCAAAACTACTCGACTACTTTCCAACTGTTTTGATATGTGCTTTCAGTCCCAAGCATTATTTTCTCCTTTCTTTTGTGCATCATCATCACCCTCGTACACAGCATCATACAAGACAAAGTAAAAAGTAAAGCAAAAGGCTTAACAGGTCATGAATTTTAATGTCATCAAAGGTGAAAGAGGAAGGGAAGCTGACAAAGAGTCCGAAGATGAAACTCAAATACATGAAAGGAATATTTCCTGCAGCTGATGAAACGTTCCTACTGGATGTACTCACCTCATGTGAAAATAATGTACAGAAAGCCTCGGAGAAAATGCTGCGGAAAGGTTTCACTCGAACCCCACCTCCTAAGTAAGCAACATGAATGATGAATAGTTTTGAAAGAAAAAAAGAACTTCTTACGATGCTTTCTACTAACAAGTAAAACTAGTAGCTTTCTCTATCTATGTGTATTACTCTCTGTGTGTGTTGTAGTAGTTTTTGGAAAGTTGTGCACTTGAACATTGTATTATGAATACACGATCTAGTAAGTAACCAAGAAAAAAAATAAAAATAATAGCAGTGGTAACAACCGCCACTGAACAACAATATGTAGACAAGTTCGGCTTTTACATTTTTTCCTCTCTTCTTTTCTTTTTTACTCACAAGCTTTTCTTCTTGTTCTTCTTTTCGTCTTTGATGCAAGATGTTTTTTTTTGTCTTTTTATCCGAACCGAACGTCGAAGAAATAGCACTTCTGATTCTCTGTTTTGTTAGAAAAACTTTCATTTTTTTGGAATACTATCTAGCGTAAAACTTTAACTCACAACAAAATCCAGCTACTACTACAACAGTCTAAATGCAATAGTTTGTGTATCTTTATGCAAATATTATTTATTCAATGAAAATTTTCTTCTCTCTTCTTCTCTAAAGACCTGCAAGACAGAAATGGCTGGAAGTGAAAACGCTTATCGAGAAACGTCAAAGGGCGATCGACCAACAAAAAGTCAGCCTGGCTTTGGATTTTCTGGGTGGTGGAGGAACAGAATCTCCGTTTCCAACTCCAGTAATGAAACCAGCCAGACCCCACTTATCCGCAGAGGAGAAAAAAGCTACAAAGATGAGGCTTCTGAACAAGTTTCCTAATCTTCCAGAGAGGTTTGTTGAATGGGCTCTTGATGCGGCAATGTATGAAGTTGAGAAATCTGAGAGACTCCTGTCCGAAGTTGGTCCACAAACTCCTGACGAGTTTAAGCCCTTCGTTGTAGCGAGTAAGGGAGATGGCCTTCAAAATCAACAGCAACAGAGACGAAGTAAGCTTTTTTTATGTATTGCTGTATATTTTTTGCTGAAAATATAAAAACGGAACTTGGTACAAATTATCATCTTTATGTAACTCGTATATCAAGAATATATCAAGGCTAAGTTGTTGTTAATGCATATGTCTTTGTTGATTGTTTCGGGGCGATGTGGTGTTACGGTGTATGTATGTGTATCTTTTTGGTTGTTTTCCTTCTTGGGATGTTTATGGTGTAGAAATACAAACTCTTAAGTTTATTCTTCATCGTAACCTTCTAAACAAGCTAGGACAAAACATGAATCCAGAATTAGGAGAAAAATAACTTTAGAAAACTACACAAGTTTTCTACACGTTTATTATTAAATTACAATTCTCTTCTACCTATTCTTAAACAAGTTTTTTTCCTTGCTCTAATTTGTTCCGTTTCATATCTTTGTCTCTCAACAAGGCAAGCTTGTCTTGTCAACAAAGTCGTTCATAAATAAATCCTTTCTCTCTATCTTTCATTTTGTTTCCTTCTACTTACTTTCTTCCAGTCCGTTTTGCTGATGATGGGCTGACGACAAGATCTGAATTTGAATCCAGTCTGCCCACAGTTCTCCGAGGACTTGGTGGTGATGATGATGAGGACGATAATGATGACGTTGTTGAGAGTAATGTCATCGACAAACTTGCCATCACAGCAGGTTTCCAACTACAGACATTAGGCGGAGATAATGTGGACACTCCAGACTCCGGATATTTTGAGCTTGACACAAAGTCAAGGAAGAAAAACTTTATTAGCTCGTAAGTACGCTTGTAATTATCCCTTCATTTACACTATGTAGGAGACTGATTCCATACACACGCTACAAACGGGTACTACATGAAAAGTGGAAAGAGAAAGTTGACAAAATAGAGAGAGAGAGAATATATGTATACACCACACTACTTTCTTCTCCCTCATTACTTCATCTCTCTTAATGTTGTGTTGATAATGTAGCTGAAGTGAAGCCGCAAAAAGCTCTCTTTTCTCTCTTGTACTTGTTATATGTATAACCGAATACCCCGCAGTTTTCCTCTGTTTTGTTTCTTTGTTGTGTTGTAATGTGATGTTGTGTGTACACAAAAACTTTTACCTTTTTAACAGACTCTTTGGTATGAAATATGATAAAGACAAGGTCTTTGTTCCATCCAGTCAAAATGCGAAGGGACCCAACTTGACTTTGGCTAGAGGACCTAATCCTTCGTTTGTACAGTAAGATGAAAACTTGCATATAAAATTATTGTTGCTTGTATTAGTCAGCTTACTTATTATTAATTAAATGAGACTTTGTAAAACCTTATTCCTTTTCTCAAACTCATCTCGAAATAAATGAGGAGGGTTGATCCTAATCTTCTAATCTAATATGCTGAAAAGTGCGGTTGTTTTGTAGTTCTTCTAGACATTGCTATAGTCAAAAAGTAGTGTGTATATGCATGATTCAAAGTGCTATTTTGTGCTTTGCGTAAGTAAACACAGTTTTCTTAATATAACAAGTTTTTGTATCTACCCAATTCAGGTCCAACTATATGCCCACATTGGGACCGAGTGTACTAAGGAAAGGGCCGAATCCCAATTTACGTCAGGGATCAGGGGGGTCAGCTCAAGGTGCTAATCCAACTTTGGCAAAGGGATCTGTCTGGGGTCGCAAAGGTCACCCTTCTCCGGATCAATTAGCCATGCACCACGTTGCCGTTGAAGGATAAAAAGAGAAAGCATTTGTAATCAATTTGTGTTTTGTTTACACAATGAGCGTTTCCAGTTTAAACTTTAAACAAACTTTTAATGATTTCTTGAATTCAAGCTTAAAATTTTGCATGCCTGCATAATAAGCTTGCTACTTTTAAAATGAAAGCTACTTCAAATTGATCTCTAGATGTACTTTCAAACGTCCATCGTGCCACATAATATGACCGGAAAAGGTACCTATTTTCCATAGGTGAAGATGAAATAATGATGAATGTATTTATGTACTATTTTTGCACGCTGAATTTTCCATTATCATATACCAGTACATTAAATAGTTCCGTAAAACTTTCTTCAATGCAAAGCATTTTTCAATACGACAAAAGTTACGGAATCTTTTTAAAACGACATTTATCACAAGAACTGTAGGCATAACGTGTATATAGAGTAAAATAATAATGAACACAACCAAGTACAAAAATTCGGATTATTGAAGTTGTAAAATTATAAGGTAAAAAGTAAGGTAAAGTGTTAAGCCAACTTCTCTTTCAAACTGCTCCATCCTTTCACTCTTTTCAAATAAGAGTGCATATCTAAAAGCATATTAAGCTCCTTGTATAATAGGTGTCCGTAGATGTAACGAAATTGCGGTTCCATTTCTTTAATTAGTTCGCTGTAACGTTCGTTCTATAGTGTACGATTGCATGACATTCCAATTACATTTTTTAATTGTTCAGATACAAAAGCCTTGCTTTCTTTCCTTGCAAAACGTCCACATCTAAGTTGCAACGCCTCAAATTTTGTGAATTCATTTTAAAGTAGTAATATTACAAGTGATCGTTGTATAGTTAATATAATATTACATCGTTCTAAAAATACCTCTATAGTAAAGTTTTTCAAATTTAAATATGAAAGAGTTAGCGTTAAATATAAATGTATTTTGACACAAAAAAAAACACGAAAAATGTTCATGATCTTCAAATATATCAACTCCTTCCGTGCCAAAACATGCAATACACACGTTTCAAAAAAGTATTTGTTTTTCTCCAACAACCCACCAAAATGAACATATGAATTTTTGAACAACGTCAATAACGATAGATAATTGAATTCATCATTGATTAAAACGAACATTAATGTTAGACAGTAAGCTTGTACACAACCACTTGTATTAATTACCAATTCCATTAAATATAGCGAAACACGAAAAACGTATAAGCTAATACATACAAAGGTACCTGTAAATAAGAATTCACTTACAAATTATGAAACGATTACTTTCAACTTTCGACAAGGTTTGGCTATCAATATATTATATTTACTTTAATAAAATATATTTATATCTCAATAAAAACTATTACATCTTTTCGAGTTCTTGAGCAGTTCATCGCTCATCTCATTTCCTGAATAAATGCTCACAATTTTGGAAACTAGACGCCAGCCTCTGTGCAGCTGCAAGGATTTGAGATAGTACATATATGCGTGCGTGCATGTCTTGTTGATTGTTATATAATGCAATTAAACCTTTCTTATTAGTTTTCGTTTCATAAAAACTCTTTAAAATGGTGACAATTATTGTGAATTGTTTTTATGAATGTCTGATTCCGTACGTAATTACTGAGTTTAGTTGATGAACAAAAGAGATGTTTGAAACGAGGCTTAAATATTCCTTCTTCCAGTTAAAAATTCCAAATTACGTCTATTACCTGTTTTTACACATTGCATCTTATCAAAGTATTTTAAGACTTTGAATAGCAAATTTTAATTTAAAAATCAACTTAAGTTTTATCAGTTCATTGTATAGTATGTGCATATAATAAATATTGAATTCTTAACGTCGACATTAAGTGTAAATAAAGTTTTAGAATGCATAAATTGTTTAATAGTACCCTGTATAAAAATGTATTAATCTGTCCATATTATTTGGTAGGCTAAATAATCCACGAAAATGTTTTAATTGTTTAGTTTTATTTAAAATGTATGATTAACTTAATTGATATTGTTAACTGTAATTGAAGTGAAATAAAAATGTTTACTCAAGAGTATTCATGATAAAAGCTACATACTTCATTCGAAATAGATAAATGTCCTGATTTATTGTGAGGGTTCGTCCCATTTATAGTCTTTATTTATCAATGATCATCCATCACTTCATAATATTTTGAGCTGTAGCTATGCACAGGAATTTGCTGTGATATAAATATGTTTACGCATCAAGACTCAACTTCATTTTTATTTCATATTTTACATCTACTCACATAAAGCGAAAGTGATTTATATAATCTTCATTGTACATAAACCACGGTGCTAAAAACCCCGTTCCAAGTAGTTGGAATGGAATTCAACATGATTTTTTGCTGTTTTATTATATCTGTCTGAACTGAAAAAGCAAATACATCATTGGAACTTGGAACATTATTGCTGATCTCCTGACTGATATAAACGTTGCGCTATCTGAATCAGAAAATAACAAAGTGCTTCAGCTCAACTCATTTTTCACTTTCAATCTAGGATTATTTACAACAGATAATTACACCTGAATACTCTACACAACTTGAACACATTACATGCACTAAATGGTGCTCAACACAAGAGGAACAGATAACATTTTAGGAAAAGTTACAAACATCGTACTTACGCCATTCACGCTCATTCATGACTACATACATTGATTCACGGTCACCTTAATCATAAAAAATTGACAAGGAAAGCGATAACCTAACTAACACCTCTCACATGAGTATATATTTTGTGCAAAATGGATGGATACGTAAACTACTCAAAATGATAAGATTTTAACATATTTCAAATCATGTATATACTAACATCAGTTCCACCAACTAATTTTTCATGCTATCCTAACCACTAACCTTATTTTATTTTTACTTGCAGTGCATATCAGTCTCCAACTACATGAATGAAAATATAAAACAATCATCTCATCACATAATTTCGGTACAACACTTTAGTATACAATGCAACACAATGATTATGTGATTCTGATAATGATATGATCATGAATTTGCTTTTACATGCTTGACTGCCTCACAATCCAGCATAAGAGCACACAGTGGGTATCCGTGCTGAAATACGGCTGGGAGAGATTTTTGAAAAAATCGGCTTTCCCAGTTCATTCAAAAATCGTACAAATAAGATTTACTTCTACTACATATTTATCTTCATATTCGCTAGAAAACGTGCTTTTTATTAACATTTCACAAGAGGTATGTGAAAAAAGTCTGTCCGTTCGTCAGTCCGTCTGTTTTCACGATATCGCATTTACGGTTTGTCTAATTTTCATGAAACGTTGTGCACAACTTTACATGGTTAATATTAAGAATCATATTCAGTTAGTATCCAATTGGTTTTACGGTACTGGAGTAACGTTCAGTTAATTATTGGAATCCAAGTTGGTCAAGAGACTAGACTATGGTGTAGTACTCAATCGTTTTTCAAATATAGGAATTTAAAATTCTTTGTTTTATTGTTTTATGTCAGTTTTATCATTTAGATCAAAACAGCCGGCCCTGCGTTCAATGATTGAGAATGGGGCGTTGCCTATCACAAGTTTCACTTATTTTTTAGCAATTCAAATATCAACAATTTCGCCTTAAATCAATGAAAAACCGAGACAAAGAATAAAAATGTTTTCTTCAGCTAAAAACTGTTCCACTTGTTTCGAAAATGTCTCATTTGCGGTTTGTCCTTTTTTGCGTTTTGTCCTTTTTTCACTTGATTCCCAATTTGCAAACGGTATTACGTTGTTTACCCCAAAAAAATTAATTACCGTAAAACTGATTGCAAATTATAACGTAGTAGTACAAATTTCTAAAATTTAATCAGAGGAACAAGACATGTCTTAAGTTTTAGTCCAAAATCTTACATCAAGCCCGGTGACAAACTTTTAAAATATCTTTGGTGGCTGAGCGGAATTGTTCAACGAAGCCCTGCCCTGGTGACCCTTAAAAGTCTCGCTTGGACTTAAATTCACAATAAATCGGTGATACCGACGCTGTATCTATACCACGTTAAATTTCAAACCC
>JAQIWN010000337.1:0-36855 GCA_034699025.1 Entomobrya cf. arborea Gr-Col-00668
GTACAAAATTTTGTAACTTTCAGTGTAAGTTACAATATTTTTTTTGCTACACGTCTTGTTTGCGACTATACACTAATGAGTGCTAATAGGAGTAGTGTAGTAGGTGTAATAATGAAAATTAACTTAACAATACAAATTAACAAGAATATTATCTGACGATCTGGACTAATTGAAATTAAAACATTCAATGAGATTTATATAAGTTGATACTTATTTATTTAAATTAAACGTATTAGTAAATATATTTTCTATGAGATTAAAAACCTGATTGGTATTGCACTTAACTGGAAATGTTTCACACAAATCTGTTAACTGGAAGTGTTAATATATTATCTATTAAATGGTATATATTCAACCAGTTAATGAAATATTTGTATGTATAACTTATATTATCATTAACTTTAATTATTAATGTGAATTTTTTATGAAAATTATCATGAACTATTTCTATATTCGAGCTTCTTCTTTCAATATCAAAAATATTATTATGTGTATGTATATTGGTTCAATATACTGATTGATGTATATGAAACTACTACGTATCAATTGTACACATTTCAAACTAAAATTATAATTCTAAAATTACTATGATGTTTCCAAGCTGTGTTCTAAAAAAAATAATTTAAACGGGATATGGCATTTGTCATTTTATAACAGTGCAAATGTTGACATTGTACGCAGCCTCAAATGCAGATTGTTACGATATGATTGTAAACTGATGATCTGATTCTGATTAATCTTATGAACTAATTTTAGCAAATTCTGTGTGATAATTGTAAATAAGTTGCCTTCTTGATGCTATATACTAACTAACTGGATCATAAATATGATAACACAAGTGAATCAATTAATATTGACGACCAAGTGTCCTTGATTTTAGTCTTGTTTTATTGCTAGAAAAAGATTAGAGGAATAGAGAGAGAAACGTATTACAAAATTTTGGCCTTCATTCGCTAAAAGAAGAAACATGAATGTGCTATATAGCTTTTAAAGCTATTTGAGTGTCTTTTAGCTTATTTTTATTTTTATCTAAACTTGTAAAAAAACTAAAACATTATTTTTGTTGTGCAAAAACAAATGATCAAATTACTTGTTCTTACTTTGATTAATAAATAAAATTTGAAACGTTAATTACAAGTTGTTCCGGTTTTTTTCTTCATAAGTCACAGAAAACGACCATAAATGCAAAACCATAGGAATGCGCTATTAAAAACCTGAAAAGGAATCGCTCGTTTTCATTCAAGATTCTATTAGTTAAATCAGAAATTATACTTTTTTAATATCATCTTTATTTATAAATGCATGGAAAGTAGTAGTTTAAAACTATTTGCTAATTTTGTATACATATTTTATCATGGGAGTTGAGTTTTGTTGGATATCTTTGCTGAAATAATAGCTATTGAATGCATAGTTTATTTAAAAAACAACTTGATAATTCGATGAGCATAAAAATTGAACTAATTGTTTGTATTTATATGTCGATAATAATAGCTGGTAAGTAACAGCATAATATTCATATGTATAGTATTTATGTCTTATTATATCCGTTAATGATTATTGAAGAAATTAGATTTATCATTATTGTTCTTATTAAATATTTTTATATGGAAAAGATAATTATGGTAATGTATACAATATTTGAAAATTAAGTATTGATCATTCCCTCCCACGGGATCTTTTTGAACAGTAAAGACGCTGAAAATAACACTGGTATCAAAATGGAGACAATTGAATTTGAACCAAGTGTCTTTGCCGAGTTGCATCCATCCAGATCACAAGTCAGGATGCATCCTCTAAGTAGGTCTTCTTCAAATTGAAAGTTTCCACATTGGTTGTCCATTGTTAGTGTGGAGCATCGTCGTATAACCACCTTTTCGTTTGTCTCATCTACAAAATTCCCCAAAAAATGTTATACAGATAAACAATCCTTCATTTTTTAAATATGTGTTATTGATTTTTTTTCTTACATGATTTGCCAATAACTTTAATGCAAAAATGTGCAGGAAACTCGCCTACGTGATTTCTCTTTGGCACTTTGCATTTATCTTTGTATGAGGAATTGGAATAACCTGGGTGAAAGGGATCCTCACAATTTGGATTACTTCCGTTTCGAGACGAACAAACAAAGCACCCTATCGACTGAACTTTTCCTAAAAAAATACATAAACCCTTAAAATCTCATAAAAACTTGAATAATATTAAAACATGAATTTTCTTACTTACCAAAATAAAAAATGATGGAAAGCTCAATCAGCACTCCAATAAACACCTTTGCACTAAGTGACATTGTATTATATTTTATCTTTGTGTGCCTTTTGTACAAGTATCAGTAAACAACACGTGACCCGCCGTGTCGGTGTCAACGTCAACAGGAAGAAAAATGGATTACTAGAGGCATGTGTGTATACAAAGGTAAATGTGAAAACTCCTTTACACCTTTCTAAAATTGTTTATTCCAGTTTATCCTGAGACGACATCTTTCCCCTCATCTCTAATAGCAACCTGTAATTATCAACAGACAAAACCAATATATTTATGGCCGATTGAAACAAAGACAATCATTCAACAAATAGATACAAAATATATTGGACGAGGATATAAATCATGGTTTTTCACAAGGCAAAAATACATGCATACCTTCTTCGTTCTCACAAACTGATCTACATATATAAGCCCTGAAAAAACGCTATGGACACTCGCAAGCTTATAAACTTCGTATATTTATGTTTGTTTGTAGCACCAAAAATTACATTAAAATGCACTTTGTCAGTACGTCCATTGAAGAATAATTCTATTCGGGATTCCTAACATTTTTTCAATGTTTACACAAGGAATAAAAGTTAAATCCACTTTCTCTCAATACGTAGTCATCAGCAAAGGTGCCCTGCTTCTTGAATTCCAATAACAATCTAAAAAATATAAAAGTAGCAAATAACCAGATGTGAGTATGTTTACTTATATCAAATTACATTATGTAATGTGATGGGTCTACTTTTTTTCTTTATAGTATATTGAACTCACCACCACCACCTTTCTTCTGTGTTGTTTCCACAACTACCAGAAAACGGACAACATGTCCGGGACAATTACCATTTTCTTTTTTTCTTTTGGACAGATATCCTTTCTGACTGCTGGCCTGTAAAGTGGTTACGTTACGATAGATTAATCAATGTGACTTCATAATGAATTTATTACACGCCCATCGTTATAAAGTTTTTAGACAGGAAACGCGCATACACAATTGGTGTGCTGCTACCATGTTTCATTGTGACTATCACTTTCTTTTTATTTTGTTGGAAGTCTAAAAAGAAGATCTTTCATAACAACATGCATAAAAACTGTGTAGTATGTAACCAGCAGCATATACTACACCTTACATAGTATTTTTTTCCAGAATGGAATCAGGGAAATGTGTACATGTATAAAACATATTAACCGTTTTGGAGTATAATCGTGTAATACGCATAAGAACATAAGTATTGATTTTGTGTACAATGTAAGTACATTATACCCCAATAAACCGTTACTGCTGCTAAAAGTTATATAATGTACTTCTTTCCCTATTTATGGCAACCGTATGTAGGTTTCTTCATATAAGTATCAGTTGGCATGTGTGTTTTCACCGGAACCAGAACAGACCGTTATTCGGGTATTAAAGCCATTTACCCCGACACTGAGAAGGATCTACATCGTTTTATCACTTTTTGGTACTTGGCCTGATAAGTAAGTGGCCTGGCCTGAATGACACGTCGTAGTAACATTGTATCCTCCCCTTTTAGTTTATAGTTTTTACCGTTCATTTCTTCCTTTTTTTGCCATATTCTTGTAACGGGAAAAGGATGAAATGAAACAAAAGGCATCAAAATTTCTTAACCCTTCTGAATGTAACTGTGACTACTTTTAATGATGATCATGTTGTTCAATAAACATGTACTCTTAACAAATCAAACAATGAAAATAAATATCCTTCTTGAGTGCCTTGACATGAGCATGCTAAAATGTGGTGTTTAGTTACACAGTTTATTTGATAGTAGAATGAAAGGTGATGATCATGGTATTTGGTGGTGAAAGCAATAAATATTATGCAGCGTAAATACTTACTTTGCTTTTGGGCTAATGTTTTCCCTAGCGACTCTCTCACTCAAGCATTTTCTCTTAAGGAAAAAAAGGAACATCAAATATGTACGTATGCATGTTGTTAGCATGTGAAACCAATGATAAAGATTAATGGAAACAAGAAAAAGGGTTCGCATACATATTTTGCTAAATGTATTTTGTTTCAAGAGAGAAAGACTTAATTTATAGTACAGCCCTATATTCTTGAAACAATTCATTGTAGAAACTCATTCCATTTATGCCTTGTACTTTGTACAAAACTAGCTGTTAAACAGCAATTCTCATTTACAAGGTGGTTTTATTTTTTTGCGGCGGTGTGGATGATGGATTAGTCGTTTACCAATTCCAAAAATAGGTATTTCCCTTTTGGTACTCTGGTTAATCATGTAATAATACTAAATCTCACTCAAATACACATACATACATTTTTATGCTCAGGCACGCATTTTCCTCTGTCAGTTCTCTTTTCTGCATGAAATGACCAGACATACAACTCAGAGAGAGAGAGAGCCGACAATCTAAATCCAACACCACTAAAAATCAACGTGTTTTACGAGAAATGCTCACAGGTAAGGAAAACTGATCGTTTGCAGTTCTCGTTCAATTTGGTGAGGTACGAAGTATTATTCACAATCGTTGGCAAAAATGAAAAAAAGAAATATATACCTTGATCATATCTGAATATTCACACACGTACCCATCATTATTATCGTTACGTAAGTATATATTATCCTTTTCAGCTCCGTATGCAGTAGCCGAAATTGGGCATAACAACGCATGCTAGATAGCCGCCTAAAAGCTATGCGGCGTGGCTACTAGCAAGCGCTGTTGCGCACACTGTGGCTACTGCATACGGAACTGAAAAGGATAATACCTCTGATTGTGAGTATATGTAATTCCAGCAGAGTTTCACGATTTATGTACTTATCCGAACATCCCTTGAAAACTATAAGGTGTATGATATCAAATGAATTAAAATGAGCTTTTAAAAGTAGTTCATTTGATATGCAGGCAGTCAGGCAAGCACAAATAGTTATATATCATGCTGCATTACTTATTTGATAAACTATGCAGGTAATAATCACTATTATGCATACACACACAATAAAATTAATAATGTGCTAGTAAACCGCCCTCGGCCACTCACAATATGGTCTAATATTTACTTTCACATGAGTACAATAAAAGCAGATGCACATTTTCAAAGATTTGTTTCAATGATAAAGGTATGTATTTTATTAATCATTTTGAATTGCTAGTTTCCAAAGACCACTTATCTAATATTATAATAAAAAACTATCGCTTTGTGTACACACAAGCGTGTACACAAATTTACCTGTGCTTATGTTATGTCTGATCTGAGCTAGGCATGCATGCTTGCTACTGTTTTTATTTTATTTGTGCTCTACGACAATTGCCATTTTCATTGATGAAACTTTCATTAAGCGAAAATTATGAAAAGGAAACATGGTACTCAAGCATGAAATGCGTGCTTGCTTGCATGCATTTAATTAAGTATTCACGATTTATTATTCCATTTCATTTAAACAAAAACATACATGCATAACATGAAAAGCTACCTGTTTTCTTCTTTTCTCCTGTCGGAGTAATGGGTACGTTTCGCAAAGAAATTACAAATTAAAAATTCATTACAAATTTAACGACCTGCTCAAATTATAGAGTACATCTCATGAATTTATGTACATTCGTACCGTACGTACCATTATCTTGATTATAAGAAAAAGGAGTACGCCTCATCATATGGACCATGATTAATACTTTGCCATTTATCTACTCATATATCACTTACAACAATCGAACACATTTTTTGCAGCATAGTTCTGTACCTGAAAAATTATGACTTTTTTCAGTAATCTTTTTTAAAAACATCGAAAAAGTTAAACTGCATTTAAAAATGTCTATACAAGTCATCATGTCGATAGTACTTCCTGCTTCGATGTTTTAGTTTTTGTTAAATCCTTTTTTAGTATTTGTGTCATCCACTTGTATTTTTATGTTTTAATAGCTTTACGCTTGTGTAAGTATGTGCTTATTAGATGCATTTCATTACGTTTTTTTATGACTTGTGCAAAACATTGCAGTACCATCATTATCTTCGGTCATAAAGTTTTGTAAAATTGTAATTTCCGATTTTTATGATGGTGAGTACTAGATTTTTGTGTGTCGGTTGTCGTGATGATGGAGGAAGAGAGAGAGAAGAATTGACATGCAGAACAGTAGTAGTAACATACATAAATATAACATGTTTACAACCTACAACTTAACTACTAAACAATTTTCTCTTGAATTGAAGCATTTCAGTCAAGTAAGTCAGTCAGTTTAACTATTCTGTTGTTCTGGTTGGTAAAAGCTGCTAAAAAGGATTGCTGATTGAGTTATAAAAAGGGACATAATAATAGCATAACATTATTACACGTTGTTTTTAATGATGAACAACATGCTCGTATAAAACTCGGGACATGCACATAAAACACACATCCCTAACGTAGCTTTTTTTACCATCCTTCAATATCTATCTTTACTTTTGGCATTTTGCATGTCTTCATTCTTCTGCCATACTAATGGCTAGGTGGAAGGTTGGAGGTGGAGTGGTGGTGGCAGCGGTGGAAACTCTTTTTTTTTCTCTCTCTCTGGTAAATACCCTTTTCTTGCAAGCGAAACGTAATAAAAATGCAAGAATGAATGTTTGTTAAGTTAAGAGTTGAGTATTATCATCATCATCATCGACATATAACTAGAAGCGCCAGTGTGAGTGGTGTGTTTGAGAGAGAGAGAGAGGATCCTAAGAGTCCAACATTTTCTTCTCTCACTCTCTCTCTGCTCCACCACCACCGCCACAATTTTGTTTCTACATGCAATGTTTTATGTGAATATGGCAACAACACCACCAACAATAGTCACATATAAAAAAACCACTCAAAAGTCATATTGACCGACCAACAACAACCATTGCATTCTCTATTATTGTGTGCCTTATATTGTTTGTGATTATGAGAGTATTATATGTGTTGGTGTTACTATTACAACTACTACCCCAACAACTACGATTGTGACTTGACTGACGTACGACGATGAATTTGAGCCCACCATCACCATGTTCCATAATAATGATAACCCCTCTCTCTCAATAATACTCCAAAAAACTGAACAACGAACCTTTTCGACATAGTCGACGAGTCTCTTTCTTTGTCGTGTAGTCAATATATTAATGCACATATACATGTTATATGCCTATAGACATGAATAATTTACGAACATGAAGGTAGTAAGCATGAACATTATTATTATGTATGCATATATAAAAAAAACTACTTCTCCTGAAGAGTGGCAAAGCTGGTTTCAAAAGAGAACCAAAAGTTATATGTATATATGTTTGAGTGAGTAGCAGCAGCGTTCACGTTAAAATGCAAGAGTTGAAGCTGTAGAAACGGCAATAAGAGAGAAGCTCTTTCTGTTGCTCTGTTGTAATAATAGTATGCACAACTGCTAGAGTCCAATCCAACAGAAAAATTCAACTAACTTTGAAACACTGAACTTTACACAGTGATGGTGGTGGTGGTAGAGGTGGAAACTCTGTGCTACTTAGGTATATAAAACGCTCTTCTGACGATGAGAGGAGCTTCCCTTCACTCAGCTCTCTGAAAGTGATCATGATGATGATGATGATTATACTTGTCTTCCTTTATAATATTCTGTCGTTCTTCTTGGCAAAAGAGGATTTTACTTCTCTAACTCATCTCCTCTCAGGCATGTATATATGTACAAAAGGGAAAAAGCAGGAGCAGGCAGACAGGCAGGGAATAGGGGAATAAGTTTTTTTCTCACATGCATACACACTCATGTACATACCTATATGTATACGTATTTAAACAGATTTTTAAACAACAGTTTTGCCCTTCATCATCATCATCGTGGTGATCATTTAGAGAAACAGAACAGAGTATTATTGAAGTAGGGACACGCTGTAGTGTGTTCTTTAGCGAAGGAGCATTTGAGTGAGACAGAGAGAGAGAGTCCCTAGTTAAAGTCCCTAACTTGACTATCTCCTACTATTCCGTTCCGGTAGCCAGCGTACCACCGCCACCACCATCATCAACATCATCACCATCAGAAGCACTTATTATGTATTTTCCTGGCAAGGCCATCATCATCACCACCACCATTACTCTAGTCACTATGCTACTGGCACTTTAGTCAGCATTCTCTCTGTTCTCAGTACTCACTCACAGAAAAAGAACACGAAGAACATATTTATCGAACAGCGGGTTGCATGGAGTAAAAAAAATGTAAGTCTCTCTATGTGTCTAAGCGTAAAAGTAAGAAGCAAAAGCAGGCAAGTAAAAAAAAATAGTTACAAGAATGAATGCAAACATAAGTATTATTGAATAGGAGCGAATGGCGAGGAGATGTTGGCTGGCTGGTGGGGATGATGATGATGACGATGGCGGTGGTGGTGATGGTGGTACTCGCAGGACCTTGTGGCGAACACCTCTCTCTCATACTCAAGTTATAGTAAAGTATGCATGCATTCATGCAGTGGTGGTGGGTTTATGTGTGTGTGCATTAGAAAGAAATGTACACAATATACATAAAATGTATGCACACACTAAAAACACATCTATCTATCCTCCAACAACATTTTCGATTCTCTCCGCATTTATTGCTTTGAAAAACTTATGCTAGTTAGTGAGTTGACTGCTGCCTTTGCTTCCCTCTTTATATGGTGAATGTATATATATGTGAGTGTTTCTGTGTTGGATGCAAAGATGACGATGATGATGATGGTAGTGGTGGTGGCGAACTACTAGAGAGCTTTTGCCATTACTATTCTCTGTGAGAGAGTATCAAAAGAAGCAAAACTAACAACGCTTCAGTGCTTCCACAAGAATAAGTGGTGAGAGAGACGAGAGGAGAACTGAAAGAACCTACTAAAAGCCCTGTCCAACATAAAATGCAAGCATAAGTGACTAAGCTTATGGTATGCCATATTATATAGGAACGAAAGAGAGAGAGAGAGAGCCACACAAAGCAACGGTGGCAGCCACTACCACCACCAAGAAAAAAAAGCAAGTATAAAGTAAGCAAAGTAGTAATAGAAGAAGAACGGAGAAAAGTTTCACAGAGTTTTTTCAGCAAAAGCCCTATCCACCAACTCAACTAACTTCTTCTTCGTCTCCCTCTTATTATTATACTCACTCTCTCTGGCCAATTACACTTTTATTTCTACTACTGCCAAGACTTCTCTCTAGTACAACTACTAATACTACTAGAAGAGTCACAACTAGTATCACTGGTTCCACAAACACACACCACCAAACAGCTTCAACAAAACCCAACCACTTCTCATACATATCGATCGATGAAGAATTGTGTGCTCCAAAGCAAGAAAATATAAGAAGAAAAAAAAGCTTCTTTACATTTTTTAACTTGCCACTTCCATCATCCTCCTTAAAACAACCACCACGACTTTTGACACTGCAAAAAAAAAACTATTCGTGTAAGTTGCCATCATTTGCTGTCCTTGTCATCTCAAAAAAAAATATTGTCTGAAATGTTCAAGTAGCAAAAAGGCAAACACCAAAATCAAAAAAGTGTCTTCATGTGCTGACTGAAGAGAAGCTGAAACAAGAATAAAAAAAAGTTCTCACTATTTTTTTTCGTTATTAAATAATCCTTTGTTTCTCTCCTCTCTTTTTGTCTAACAAAATTATCATCCTCAACAACAACAATAATGGTTATTATGATAATAGTGGGTGAATGTGTATCATCATCATCAACATCATCACCGTCATAACATTAACACTAGATGCATTTTTCGTGAATGACAACATCTTACTTTACCACGAGGAACAGTGAAGAATCTGTACCAAGTTACATTTTTATGTGCTTGCTTTGTATGTGTGTGTAAAAGTGTGTGTCTGTTTTGATGGCAGCAGTCTCTCTGGTAGTAGCCGTAATAATAATAACAATAAACGTAATAAAGCAATAATCAAGTGACACGCAGACCAAAAAGAAAAAAAAAAGTGCAGTGCAGTTCAGTTTTAGTGTGTTTCACCACACAAGTTGTAGATGTTTTTATCTATCGGTACGACAAAGAAGTTTGTACACACACGTACCTAAAAAGAAAGTGTTTTTACTGAGCTCTTGGTCAGTCAGTACAGTCTGTTTTTCTTTGTACTCTTCTTCTTCTCCACAACAACAGCCAGTTTGACAGAAGAATAACAAAAAAAAGGAATCCCGAAGAAAAAAAAATTAAGTAAGTTTTTACTACTACTCATGCACCAACTCTCATAGTAAAAAAATATAAAAGTAAACAGACTCTCGATAAAAAAAAATGGCATGCGATGAGATGAAATGAAAAGAAAGCATAATAACAAAAAAAAGTAAGACGGGTAGAGTTGTAGCAGAGGGCAAGGGTAGTAGTCGTACTTTTTTTTATGAGATGCTGTAGAAATAGTGCGTGCTTGCAAGTAAAAAAAATATGAGATGAATGCTGTCTACTGTATCATGGATAGTGTGTATCACGGAGACGTGATAGCTTCATAAAAAGCTGACCATTGAATTGGTAAAAAAAGTTAGAAAAAAGAGATATAAATGCCCGAAGAAAGGAAAGTGCAGAGAGAAGCAACCAGTTTCACATGGTCTGGTCATTCATTTACCTACATAGCTTTGGAGAAAAAACCGAGAAAAGCGGTGAAATGTAACGTTGATAAAAAAATTGTAAGCAGGCAGAGGCAGGCAGGCAGACTGGACGTCGATGATGCACACAAAAACACAAGACAACAAACAAACAGGGTAGACAGACAAGACACATGTCCTTTCCATGTACCTTCATGGTGACATTATTACTGCTACTGCACATTTGATATCTCTCTGTACATACTTATATTTCTTTGCATGCAACTTTTTTTTGCTTATGTAGAGAAAAAAAATGAGAGACATGACAGAGATTTTTCGTTTATTTAGAAAGGAGAAAATTGCATTTTTTTGGCGAACAATTTTGCTCTGTGGAATACTCTCCATTCCATCCATTCAGGATTCATTGGAAATTGTGCATGTATTCATCCAACATCCATATTTTTTTACCCCTTTACTTTTTTACGAGATACTTTGTAGTTTTTACAGATTGAAGAAACGAGTGCATTGCGTTACTACGTTTCTAAATGTTTGCATCATGCAATTTAAAGGACATCAGTAAAAAACCTTGATAATTTTTTTAGATAAACTTTTTTTACAGAGAAAAAAAATGTATGAAAAAACCGAACTGTTTCTTTGTTTTTTTTCTCAGGTTTACGCGTATTTTTACGCTTTATGTTTATGTCTGTGTAAAATATCTTTGAGTACATCTAAAAAAAATCTCTTCTTTCTTCCCCGTTTTTTATTGTTTTGGCTTTGTATCCATCTTTACATGTTATACATCAATTCAGCTGCATTGCGTGGTGTACTATATTAATTTGTAACAAGTACTGCAAAGGTAGAAAAAAGAAAAATACTACGAATGTGGTACTACGTGCTTGCATTCAACTAAAAAAATAAATATTTAGCAAAACAACATGAGCTCACTAACAACACACTCACAAATGACACACAGGACATAAATATATTTTTGTGTGTCTACATTTTTGTATGGAATATCTTTCAAACATCATCACAGGGGAAAATGCAAGTGTGTTAAAGTCTCGAATGAGTGTGTGTGTGTCACAACAGAAAAAAAATTGCTGGTTTGTACGTGTCGATTTTTGAAAAGTACCCATTTTTACAACAGAAAAAACGAGTGCCTACAATTATAGCAGTTTTGTTTGATGAATGTCTGCGTCTCTGTGTGTGTAAATAGCATAATCATCGTCATCATCATCAGACACACTTCCAACACGTTGCTTCTGCTGCTATTATTGATAAGATGATGATGATAATCAAGTCATGTTGAGATAAATGCATAATTTTTATAAATACATGTATGTAATAGCATTAATATTTCATACATCACTCCGTTTTGATTCTCTGACAGATAGTAAAACACGAAAAAAAATTCGCGCACACAATCTGCGTACAAAATGCATATAATGTAATCTTTTTTTCTGTTAAAAAAGTGCAGTTTTTGGAATTTAAATTTTTTCTTGCACTATCTACCAAATAGAATTTAAGAAAACAATGTGAAATCTCTGCACAATTTTTTTTTCTTCTTTTGAAAAACGTTATTTTGTATGTAACTGCTTTGTTGTGCTTAAACGTGTGTGTAGAGAGAGAGGAAACATTGTTGCTTTTTTAAGAATGTATTACGTTGCAAGCAAAAAGCATGTACACTTTTAACATTTTTATACATACTACATATATCACAATGAAATATTCACAATCAGTCATGCATAGTTTGTATATATGTATATATTTTTTTTCTGTAAAAACTACACATATAAAGTTAAACGCCAGCATGAAGTCAAGCAAGAAACACCGCTCAACCGAGCAAGCAAAGCAAAAGAAGAAGTTTAAGTTTAGTGAACGAACAAGAAACCAAAAGAGCTTGTTCCTCACAATTTTTTTCTCTCTTCTTCTTCATCAAAACTTTTGTATGTATGTATATTTTGTTACGTAGAAAAAAATCTTACACACTAGACTAGCCATTGTTATCCACATTTGAAATCACAAAGGCAGAAGAAAAATATATGAACCACATCACATCATCATCATCATCACCACCACACCAACATGATCCTCATGTTATGTTCCTCATGGCACGTATCATATAATAATAATAGCAGGCCTTCTTTTTTAGTAGACCAAAACACACACACAACAGAACAGACACACACATCATAATCATCATCATCATATGCACATAAATAAACATACACACACATGAACTAACTAAATGTAAGTAGATAATTTTTTTTTGTACACATGTACTATTACCAATATTATATAGTTGTTTTGTATGAATTTTTATATATTTATATGCGTATCTAATAAAAAAAGTGAGAGATGCAAGGACTTAAAATTTTTTTGATAGAGAAGAAAGATTTTATATAATAATAATAATGCATTGTGTAGTGATTATGTTTTTACATGCTATAAAAACGCAACAGCTATAAATATAATGTGAGCATGCATGTAGAAAAGGTTTGGCAGGTTCCTTTCGTACACGTTCATGATGATGATAATGATGATCATGATCACTATTTTTTTTAAAGGTATACTACATATTCCTTTTGGTTTGAAATACTACATGCATAAATTTACAACAAGCAGCAGTAGACTAGAAAAAAAAATCTTCATCTTCTTGTGCCGATGATGATGATGATGACGATGATGTGGTGGTGGTGTACTCTCCGCTTGATTTCGACGTCGGTTTTGCCTGCTTGTTTCTTTTCTTCTTCTTCGTGTGCTCCCCCTCTGTTTTATCTTTGAGTATATCAAACTTATTTTTTCTCTTATTCTATACACTTATAATATGTAACCATATATATGTAAATGCTTATAAAAAAATACTATACTGACTAAAAACATGTACATAAGTAATATATATAAAAAATATTCAGGGAGAGAGAGAGAGAGAGAGACGAGACTCACTCAACTCAACTCACGACGGATAAGAAAAGAAGGAAGTCTTGCTTGTTGTAAAGCGCTGACTTGATTCGAACAAAAAAAAACTCTGGTGCTGCTGCTCCTGTAGCTGTGGTCGTGTTGTTACGTGCATCATGAGAATGTTCGACGAATTCGAATGAGAGATGAGAGAGGAGAAGAAGAAGAAGAAGAGAAGAGGGAGAGAGGAGAAGAGAGAGAGAAACCATGAAGAAGCAGAAAGAGAAACGAAAAGATAGATAGAGAGCCACATTATTATACTATTACTGTGGTAGTTAGCAGTGAATAAGATATATATACACATTGCATTTGCACACTGGCTTATTTAATATAAAGAGAGGAGGACGCTGGCTGGTAGGGATATGGATATAAAAAGTTAAGTTTATAGTTAGTTCCTCTTCTCTAGCCTTCTGTTCTGAAGGAGACGGAGAAGAAGACTTGTTCGGCCGCTGCTGCTGTGTGTGGCTGTGGAAATAACGACGAGTTTGAGAGTGTAACGATGGTGATGGTGAGGATGACGATGACGATGATGTATACTTGTTAACTTTGGAAAACTTGAATAGTAAAATGCAAAGTACTTCCACTCACTCACACAGATATCAAGATACATTTATATGTATATTTATGTATGTTTATATAACTGACCTTATATTACGTACAAAAGAAAAAAAAGAGCTGAAGAAAAAAAATCTACTTTTAAAATGTATAGTTAGTTATGCATGCATATTTATAGGTATATGCATAAAAAATATATATAATATACACCCTTTCTTGTTCTTAAGGACGGAGACCACGGAGCGAGCGGAGGAGATATATAACATTCATAAATATGTATGCCATAAATACCTACGTAAGAGATGTAGCGTAAATAGCATAATTGTGAATGCATATCTTTTTGTACATCTTGCATTTTTAGGTTTGTTATGTTAGATAAACATATACTATTATTGTATCAAATACTATTATTATCTTGACGAGATATACATAATTTGGTAGTAAGTAATAATAAATAATGGCAACTATTTTGAAAGAAAATTGACAATAATAACGTGTATTACTATTACTTACTCCAGAAGAAAAGAAAAGAATAAGAAGTACGGAAAAGAGAAGAAAAAAAAGGTGAACTGAAATGAAGAAGGGGGAAATTTTCTTTTTAGTAAAATAGTTTCATCTTCTCAAAGACGAAAAGATTGCAGTATTCTTCTTCTTCTTTTTTTTACAAGAGTATTATGGTTTGGAATACGCATGAAAGTGGGAAAGCGTTAATGTTAAAAAAATACTACATCTAAATGCACTTTCCACAACACAGACACACACATTCACAATTCACACACATAGAAAAGCAATACCAGATACAAATGGTGTTGGTGGATGGAATCGGATGGAAGTATAATAGTTTGTATAAATGTAAAAGTCACAAGAAAATGCACACACACAGAGAGAGAGAGAGAGACAGACACACAACTTAGTTTTTAGAAAACCGTGTGTTCTTGTGTATATAGTAGCCGGAAGCTCATTCGGTTCGTTTCGGCTATTTGCTTTAATGCTACATAACATATACATCGCCGCGCTCTCTCTTCTCTCTCTCTATTTTCTCCTTTTTGCTCATCGCTCATCTTCCAATCCTTAAAAGCAAGATCATCAGCATCCTCTTCATCATCACCGTCATGATCATCATCATCTCTCTTCTCCTTCTTCTTTCTGCTTAAAAACTACACTACTTCTCTCTTAAAATAACTTTTACTACACACAGTTTTTTTCCTGTATGAGTTTTGTTACCATTTTGTGCGTGTAACCTTTCCTGTACTTCTCTCTTTCCTGTTCTCTTTTGTAACGATGCATATACATACATTAAACATTATGCATACTTTTCTAGTGTGCATCATTATTACTGCCACCACCACCAGCAATACTCTCGAACAACCAAAAACTCCATTTCTTCCCCATTATGATGAAAGGTTGAAAAGTACCCATAAGACCACAAGTCTTCTACTGGCACTCGCCTTTCCACCACAGTCTCCAAAGACACAAATATGGACGTCCACCAATTATACTTAACAAGAGAGCAATAATATAACAATAATAAGTCATTACATTTAATTATTTCTCTCTTTCTTATTCTCAATAGATTAGCCATATTTCTCCAAAGAAATTGTTTTTCGGATTTGTTTCGATTGTTATCAAGTTCCAAAGAAATAGGTGACATACGTATTCTATTGTTTGTGATTTGTGATGTTCAAAAATGGGTTAATTACCTGAATCTATTGATCTGCATGCAAAATACAACAAAAATCCCTGACATGCCATGGCATTCTAAACTTTGAAGATCAGTTGGTTATTTTTGAACAGTTTTCATAAGAAGAATTTAGTGTCATTGCGAAACTTTAGATATGAATCGGGCGTTCAGAAAACTGTCGCCACTTTTCTGTTGTTCACAATTTCGCCTTTCTCCGTATCCTTCATATCTATCAACATTTCACATTGTTGGTGTCAATAATAATTAGATAATTATAAAAGACATTTCTTATGTCGTCTACATAAGCTTAAGATGAAAAACAACCGGTGACAGTTTTCCTACCACTACACCTAACTATTATATCATCACTATTCGGAAAATTTTCCAAAAAAATCGTCTGAAGAAAAGATTGTTATTATTATTTTTGTTGACATGATTACAAAAGTAAAAGAATCAGTGACAGCCCGTGAAATTAACTCGTTCTTTGGTTATTATTAAAATTCTCGGAGAGATTACCGGGAAAAATTGGACTATGTGTCCTACGGTGTGGTGTGTATAAGTGTGTTCATAAATGTCAAGTTGACCTGATTTTTTTTATCCTCACCGCTCATCATTGAAGTGTCAGTTAGTATAAATGCCACTCTTATTTTGCAGATGGCTAATAGATAATTGTAACCCAAAATGACAGAAAGGTTTGCTCCCTGTAATTTAGAAGAGAAATATTTAATAATTTTCTAAATTATTGGATGGAAAGCAATATTATTTTGAAGACAAGTAAAAGCAATACGTAATGAATGACATGTTAAGAAAAACTGACCGAAGCAGATAAGACATTTGTCTTTTTGACTTTCAGACAAGTTTTCTATTCGTATTTTTGTAGAAATATATATTATTCATAATATCCATTTTGTAAAATTCTCGTTACTCACGAAAGTGCTCTC
Organism: Entomobrya cf. arborea Gr-Col-00668; assembly: GCA_034699025.1. Lineage (NCBI taxonomy): Eukaryota > Metazoa > Arthropoda > Collembola > Entomobryomorpha > Entomobryidae > Entomobrya > Entomobrya cf. arborea Gr-Col-00668. Next base: position 16,891 of record JAQIWN010000337.1, read on the forward strand.
TGCCTTTGTAAGAATTTATACTCAAATTAAAATCCTTCTTAGCATACTACTCATTTTCAAATAAATTGACAGTGAGTCATCATCATTAGTTATACTAGCTAACGTGTAATAATAATATGTGATACGACCATGTTTTCAAGTGAACTCTGGCAAATTAAAATTGGCAAGCAAGCCAAAGTCCAACAACCAACCTCAATACAAATTTCAGTGGTGAGTCTTTAATTGTTAATTTTACGATTTTTCAAGCTCATCTTGACAAGCAACATACACAATCCTTTCTTAACGTGAAATTTTCACCGAAATGTCAAGAAGACAGTTAGTGCGATAGGGCATTTCCAACTATTTTCTTCACCTGTCTAATTGCAAGCTAGAAATTACACGCAAGTCTAAAAACTACATGACAAGAATAAAGTAAACCTCACTCCCAAAAAATATAAATATATTTAGTGTAAAATAAAATAATTATTGCTACAGCATTAATGAACACTCATGTTCTCACAGTTTATCGCTATCATCATCATCATCAATTTTATTACTTGGGTGTTAATAAGCTTCCCCTCTCGCGCTGTACTTTTTAATTATGCAGCTGGTTGTTCCGTATTCTTTACTCACAGTCACACTACAGAATACTATAATAATAATATTTTTATGATATTCCCTTCCAATAATGTGTGATTGTAGTTTTTTTGATGCTTTTGAGGACAATGAAAGCTCCTCTCTCTAGCCAATAGTAATAATGAACTCTTTAAAAGCAGACGTGACAGTTAACGAGTTGTGTTTACGACAGTGACAAAGACTGGTGGACTACTGGCAAGGGAAGAAAATTTCTATGCCTGACACTTTAGAATTTCATTACTAAACTTTTTTCATGCATTATAAATTCAACAATAATATATCGGAATACCATTAACAATACCGTAATAAATAGAAACTTTAGCGGAACAATTCATAAAAAAAATTCTCTGTAAAATCCCAAAAATCTAGAACACCAATAAAGTAAGCAAATAAACATGAAAAAAATTGCCGGCATAAATTACATACTACATCATGTGAAGTTTTATTTATGAATTAATAATATTTTTTTCTGTGTGTGTTTTTCGTAAAAAACGAATTGTGTATCAAAAGTCTACTCGTATATATGCATGTATTCCAAATTGTAAATGCATTGTCAGACATGAACATGAAACCTAACTCCCTTTCTTCTGGTTAATGAATAATGAGCAGTAAAGATCGATTAAAGAAAGGTAACGCACGAACTACACACACAGACATCGAGTGGTTGCCGTCGACCTGGAGTTTTTGCACATCCAAGGGAATGTTTTGGTGTTTTCTTTTTACAGAAAAAAATATTAATGTTTCATTGAGCGTGCATATCGCATGTTGTCTTTCTTTGTACTTCAGTTAGTATACACCATTAATAAGTACATATTGTACAAAGTCTGTGAGCAAGTAGACTGGACTCATCATTTGAGTTATGCATAATTGAAGAAAAGTCTCAAACTATCTTCATCTTTGTGTTGAGCTACATATCGTTCTCTTTGTACAGTAAAAAGTGTATCAGTTGCACGTGCAAGAGTAAAAGACGCGATAATTTTCTTCCTTGTTTGATACAATTTTTGAAGACCAGTCCAGCTGCTGCGAAGAAACTTGTGCTGTTTTTTCTTCTTCTTCATAAATGCATCTTTTATGACAAGTACAGAAGAGAGTGTGTAGCAAGAAGACATGACATTATTCCTGTCTTGAGAAAATATTGTACATCGCAATATGCACGCATAGTATAATTTATTATGATGCAGTTGGCAGAGTGTGCTTCGCTGGACACTATAGCTATGTGATTGTAGCAGCACAGCAAACAATTATAAATAAATATTGAGAGAAGTTACAATTAAACTGATGAAGACAAAACTGTTACGAAGTAGAAGATGAGTAATTTATAAGTATGATATATATATATGTATGTAATTTGATAGGTCGGATAGGATATATAGCGAGGTTAAAGTAAAAAAAAAAAGAAATATTTCTAACCTGCGATATATACGTAGGTTAAATGAGGTTCACGTAACAGGCACAAAATATCAAAACAGTAAAAAAAAGTTTATAATATGTATTATGTATATTTATAATAATTATTTGGGTAATATGATAAAATGATAATATAAATGACTATGTATATAATATAATATATGACCATCGGTTAAATGCATGGCCATATGAAGAAGAAGGGAGAAAAGGAGAAAAAAATATATAAAAAGTATTTCATCACGAATTGGTATGAATTTTTTATGTTTTAGTGACTCTGGAGTGAAGCCGAAGAAAAACTTGTGAAACGAAGTGAATGACTCGGCTATGAAAAGAAACTAGTTGACAGAATGTTTGGGAACATTGACAGAATGATAGACAACTCAGGGGCTCACATTAATTCCGGAGGTGGTGGAGGTGGGGGGATGAGACACCATCTCAATCACGTTATGGAAGATCATCACCATGGTCACCATAATGGCAGACCTAATCCCATTGTGAATCCTTCACATAAAATGGATCATTATGGGGGAGATCCGTACAATTTTGTGGATGAAATGTCAGGCGCAAATTACACACCTGTACCACCAATCAATAATAACCCTCCTCCTACCACTCCAACTCCGGTGAAGAAACGGGGCAGAAGGAAAAAGTCGGAAATGAATAGGTGAGAATTCAACAAATTCAGAAATATTATTACAGATTTGGAAGTTGCTTGAAATTGACTTAATCCATTGTTCATTCTGTTTTTTTTTTTAAATAGGGAGGCCGAATTCCAAGAGAACAGTAATAAAAGCAACAATAATAAAGAGGTTGGCATAATGGACGCAAAAGAGAGAAAAAGGCATGACCGATTCAATGGCTTGTCTGAGGAGGAAGTGGCCCAGAAAACACTTCCAGATCACATTACTCCCAATCTTGATATCCTTATGGTAAGTTAAGAAATGTTAAAAATTAGTGTAAAAATTTGAATCGATGGCTAAGCTGTATTGATTTTAAATTGACATTGGGTTTTTTGCACATTTTATTTTGTAGATTGGAATAAACCCCGGAATGTTTGCAGCTTTCAAAGGGCATCATTATGCAGGGCCTGGCAACCATTTTTGTAAGTACATAATACACTTGAAACATATTGAAAAAGTATGTCAAGTTGAGTACTAATCAATGTAAAAATTACGAATGGCAGGGAAGTGTTTGTATCTCTCGGGTTTGGTACCGGAGCCAATGACAGCAGAGGAAGACTTTTCCCTTTTGCATCTTGGCATTGGCTTCACAAACATTGTTGCAAGACCCACCAAAGGAAGTGCCGACTTGACAAGAAGAGAGATAAAACAAGGGTGTCAGATTCTCTTGGAAAAGATAAAGAAGTTCCGACCAAAAGTTGCAGTTTTCAATGGAAAGCTGATTTATGAGGTGTTTTCAGGCAAGAAGGACTTTCCATTCGGTCGTCAATCTGACTTTGTGGAAGGAACAAACACGGTAACCACTAATTCTTACTGAGTCAATTCTTTTGGCATAGTATAATTATGACATTTATCTAATTTATATTTTTGTTATAATAGTACATTTGGGTAATGCCATCGTCAAGTGCACGATGCGCACAACTGCCAAGAGCAGCGGACAAGGTGCCATTTTACTCTGCCCTCAAAAAATTTAGAGACTACTTAAATGGACTGATTTTGGAGTTGGACGATAGTGAAGTGGTATTTCCAGAGTCTTCGAAACCTGCAAAATCGAATCCCAACAGTGTTACAAAGAAACCCCGTGAGACTAGTACTCTACTTCATTCCGACGTTGAGAATACGAACGGTGACGGGCCAAACCCAGCTAAAAAGAAACGTGGTAGGCCACGAAAGGGCATGGAGAAAACACCACCAAGTAAGTGTACCGAATTGACTAACGATGAATGTGGTACAATAATGAAAATGGACATACACTAATTGATATTTGGATTTCAATATAACTTTCTCTACAGAAGCAGCTTTGTCAGAAGAAAGCTCAAAACACGCAGCAATACAACCTGATGGATCACAGAAGAAAAGGCGTGGCAGACCAAAGAAACAACGGCCAGAGAACGGAGCTGTCTCTGGAGGCACGACGTCTTCTGTACCAACAGTTGGCAATCATACACCTGACATGACAATGGAAAACGTTTTGTCCGGTGCTATAGGGACCTGCAAGCCATCCACTGCTTCATCAGTGAGCAGTGGGTATTCATCTGGCACAGCCAGTAGTAATGATGATCGAAGAAGAGAGGAGAACGGATCCTTATCAAATACAGGAAGTAGTGGACCCTCTCCTTCTCACCATTCCTTTACCACTCAGTCAGACTTGTCTTCCGAGATTAGCGCAGCAATATCATGTGGTTCTGCACCACCCTCACCTCTCAACAATCAGACTGACTCATTATTCGAAGGAATCTCAGGCAGTAATAATCATAATAATCACTATCGAGAAGAGGGACAAGGGGGGAACAGCAGTAACAAGCACCATGGAGGGAACTCGATACACAGTTCAAGTCACCACAACCCGTCGTCCTCCCATTTCCCCAATACCACCATTTGCCACAATACTCCATCTGTAGGAAATTCCAATGAGTCTCATGAGCCACCCTCCTATCCTTCATATAACCATCAACCGTATGAAAATCGGTTACAACCACCACCAATCAGGGAGCAGCAGAACAGGTCACAGGGATACCAACCTCCAAACCTTAGAGGTAAACTATTAGTACAAACTGAATAAAATATCTATTATATGTTTAGAGAATTTTTAAATTATACAAACTTTGTCACTATCTTTACAGCTCCTGTTCCCGATAACACGCACCAGTCCAACAACCCAACATCTTACCCAAATTTTGAATCGTCCAATAATAACACAGCTACTACCACCACCAAGTCCCCACTTGATGTCACAACAAGGTCTCTTTCCGGTTTGGAATCTCTTGTCGATCAAATCCCAAGTATTGCCGAAGCTGAAGCAAACGGCAGCAATGGAATACCTGGTGGTAATCCATCTCTTTGTCAAGATTCCGTGGCCCACACACCCTCAGTTTCCTTGCCAAGTGTAACATCAGCCGTGACACATGCTGGACATTACACCGATGGCCCCAGTGGTTTCTTACCCTACGGCCATGGAGCAGCAGCTGCAGCAGCTTATGGAGCCACTCATCCCTATGTTTCATCTCCATACTATGCGTCCGAACTAAGTAGCAATTTCCATGTGAACTCACTAAGTTCACCGTATTGCACACCCACTCCATCCTCAAGTTTAATGTTCGGATATCCCGGCTACCACAGCCAATATTCTTCAGCTTCAGGCCCGGCAGGATATGGAAGTGCTGGCGGAGCGTCTTCATTTCATCTACCGTCGACTCCGTATGGTAACCACAGTGGGTTCTCTTCACCATACTCGGGTCCAAATCCATACGCCCATGGAGCGCACTCAATGTCCGGAGCTGCAAATCAAGCTGCCGCCAGTGCCGCCGCCGCAGCTTCTCAGAGACTAAGAGATCAGCAAAGGTTTCACTTGAGACAAGAAGGGATGGATTTGGGACACTTGGGTTTCGGTGGATTCTGATAAAACCTCCCAACAGGTGTCCAATTTTTCTTATTCACATCGCTTTAGAGAGAGAAAAAATTAACCCCAGAAGGTTATTATTTAGAAGACACTATATCGTCAGTGCTTACTATTTTAACTCTTGTATAATTTTTTTTGGTTATGTGAAATAATTATGGCAACACTTCGTCAAAACATTTGTACGTACAAATTACTCTCTTCTATGTATAATTTACCACATCTCTCTTATGTTTACTTCGTTCCTCTCTTTTATGTGTTTTTTTTTGCACAGCAAAATTCCGTGATAGGTCGCCAGCAAGCAATTTACAATACATGACAAAACGAAAAAACAAAATTAAATCACTGTTTAGTGGATTGTTAGATTTACTACTTATGCTTCAGGGTCTACACACAGAGAAGTTTATATATACAATGTACATAATACAATTACGTGTACTATAAAGTTCTGAGAAATCTCTTTTCTTTAAATATAGTCTATTTTAAAGTGACAACTTGAAAAGATTATTTTAACAAAAATATTAATTTAGTAAAAATCTTATCGACGAATCATTACGGTTCATACGGGTTAATGGTACTAATGCATAACTAGACGGTATAGAAAGGTGGATACACATATTTCTCTCTTCTTTGATACAATTTTTTCAAGTTCGTATTATGAACCATAATTTTCAATTATAGTTTTCAATTTTTCCCAAAGCTTGCTCTCTACTCGAAAACATGAGACACGACACGACAAAAAAAGCTATGCTGCTATTACGACAACGTTAAGGGAAGTAAATGGCGGAAGCTACTTTACTCAATGTACTCAAAAAAAAATCAATTTCTCTCTAAAAATACAGCTCAATACATCACCCATCATTTTGTTTTTCATTTTGAAATTACATAGCCTTTCCGAATAATATATATTACAATACACAGATAGTTTATATTTTTAAAAGACAACCATTATTTTGTAGAAGAGTTGATAGTTTAGCTGTTTAAAATTTTTAATGTGTAGGAAATGAGGACATTTTAAGACAAATTTTTAACAAATTACATTTCTATACAGTTTATTAACTGCTAATAATCCGAAATGTATGGAAAAAATTTCATGTTTTTTTGTGACCGTTTTATATGTTGTAGTTTTAAACCTACTATTTCAAGGTAAAAATTATTTGTAGGTCGATACAGTACGTGACGCCCTTGTCTTGATTATCTGTTGTCGTGTGTATTGATTTGTTATTGCCGTGTGGTTTGTAAATTGTTGAAATTTCAGAACCACATATTAATATCTGATGTTTGCAGCTATTTTGAGCACACTAGGTCGTTTTTTAATTTGAAGAAATAGCTTTACAAAACGAGTGATGTTCAAGTCAAATTTCGTTTTTCTTAATACATTATACCAACTCGGATGCCAAAGTGATTACAGCATGTTTTAAAAATGAATTTTGAAATCATCAACATTTTAAATCATTTTAAGTAAAAAAAATTTTTAGTTCCTTGTTATGTGCAATTATAATTATAGCTGGTGGTGTAGCTGTTTTTATTACGAAACCAAAGAAGGTTGTGAAAGAGACAGGTGCTGCGTTACGTACTGCTGCTTACTCAGTAGCCAGTCTTCTTTGCTAGAATAATATGTAGTTTTGATTTTTTTTTTCTGAAGGAAAATCGAGAGTTTATCTAAATGTATTAATTTTTAAAAATAATGAACCAAGTCTCAAAGTTTAACACAAAATAATGCTACCCATTCCTCTATAGGTTTTATTACAGTACTGCAATTTTAAGTATTTCATTCACTTTTAGTTTTAATCACTCGTACATGACATACTTAACTTATGACACGGAATTCAAAGCATCATAAAAAGCTTTACTTTTAATAATTGTCTCAAAAAACGACAGTAAGGACACAGCATTAATTTTCGTTTCTTAATTGAACCAATGAGCTCCCATTTAATCCGGTTTCGTTTTTTCTCAAAAATGATTTTGTTGTCCAATGATTTTATTTAATGGTGAATTATATTGGTAAAATTATTCAGCAAGCAAGTGAATTATTTAGGTAGAAATTGGCGCATACGAAGAATACGTTTTACCGGTGTAATTAATTAAAAATGATAGTAATTAATTGTAGATTATACAGTGTACAGGTGTATTTTTAAGTTTAATTGAATTGTGTAGGCAGTTGATGTTACCGATTAAGATACTGATACAAAAATATTAATATGGGGAAAAAGATAATAATAAGTTGTTGCTATGTGTTAATGTATATAAACCCAGGACAATTTTTATCCTAGAAATATACACAAAAACTACACAATGGGATATTTAGATAAAAATACATGTAATTATTATACAAAGTTTGAAAAACTGTTTATTTAAGTTCTAAAGTTTACAGAATTTAGCTAGCATAAATATGTTCGCACGATATGATAATATAGAAAATGAAATATAGTGTAAGAATTACTTTCGCACTAATTTTAAGTGACAAAAAATGCATAATATATTGCATTTAAGGTAATTGTACTAGTGATAAATTACTATAAATAATAAGAAAAGTATTTAGAATATTAAAACATGATATCGTTTAGCTTTAGATGTAATGTAGTGTGAAAGTCTAACTATAAACAAGTTAGAACAAATAATTTTTGAAGACACTCTGACGAAGAAGACCGTTTATAAAAATCATGGAAAAGAAAAAAGTATATTATGATTATTGTGTAAGAATAGAAAGCAAAAAGTTGTTGATACACAAATTTTTGTTATAAATATTGTACATGACATGCATACAATACATACATAAAAGGCGTAAGAAGTAGGTTTGTAAACCAATTGTTCATAAATAATATGTAATTTCATAAAAAAAATACTTGTGTGACGTGACGTGAAGTGTGGTGGTATTCTATATTGTAAACTAAGTTTAAGATTTAAAACACCAATTTTTTATCACTTCCTCTCCTGCATAAATATTTTTCTCTAAAAAAATATATACAATAGGCATGCAATAACAAATGTTTCAAATGATGATATATAAATCTGTAATCAAAGAGAAGCATGATGATGATAAAATCATAAATTTATATATTATGCATTACATAGATACATATATTTATATACAAATTGCATAAAAGAATTGTTTCGATAATAAACAAAAAAAATATAGTTGCTAAAGTTAAATAAATACCTATTAATTTACTGATCCCATGGTGATGACTAGAAATATGGATAAAGCTGTTAGAATTAGGAACAGCTTTGGACGATTTATAAATTTTAAAAAGAATGCGTGTGCGTCGTGCCACTTTAGAATATGATTATATTTTAGACAGCATCAGCAGCCGTCATCTTTGTGTTCATGGAGAATATATTTATGATATCGTTTTCTATATACATAATATTCTACATGGATACTAATTTTAAAATGTGTGTAAGAAAACATCTATAAGACGCACGAAAATAGACTTTGTCTTGATAGATGATTACAACCAAAGCTAGAAAAAAAATATGATCTTTTCATGCAGAGTAATGGCAACTTTGGCAACATAATATTTTTTTGTTTTGAATGAAAAGTGTACACGATTTGTACCACGTGCGTAAGAATAATAACATGTACGAAAGCAGGGATTTTATAAAAAAAAAATAGGAGTATGGATTATAGTTTTAAGTATAAAATATGTAATTGTTGTTGATAATGTTGATTTTTTTGTCGTTGTAGCGTTTATACATGAATAAAGCATAATATATCGTGTAAGGAACTTAATACGAGTGGTAATTGTAATAGAAATGATTTTTTTTAGAATTTAGTAATTTGATATAATGTGTGTATAGATAAATATTATAATTATATATAAATATGCTAACGTATTAATTAAAGCGTAAACCATTGTCTAGTCTTCTGTATAATAGATTTGTAAATATAAATAAAATTATTTTAGTGTATGCGTGAATTTTTTTCCCCTTTAAGACATTTTAAAAAAGCTCTCAACGGTATGCAAATAATTGTGAAGGGTAAAAGAAAACTTAGTATTTTAGGAGAAGGTTGATAATGACAGTTTACTACACAACAGTGAAATGAACATATTTATTGTTAATATCAAAAACTACATACAACTTATGTACGTGCGTAAGATTTTACTAGCACAAAATAAAGATGGAAGAAATACATAAATAAAATCTATAATTATTATTTAGACAGATAGAATCTAGAAGCGTATATTATATATAAATATTATATATATGTGAAACAGTTTTATGTTGATATACCATAATAATATGTAACATGTAATAATAATAATGATAATTGAAAGAGTGTTAAATTTGGCTGAAGAGAATTTTTGGAATAAAAAACTCGTATTTAAATATGAACTATTGATAAATTGTTGTATTCATTATTTTCTGAATTTAAGCACATGTTGCATTTCATCATATTACATCCACTGAACTAAACACACTATTCTTATCGACATTCCTTTTACTTAGTTAACAAGTTTCATATGTATTTTGGACCAAAACTTAGTCGCAGACATCGAATAAAAGAACTTTCGTTGGACTTCCTTTATGGCATTTGTAAGTGCTTTTCAAATTGGATAATAGCGGAATTGCTACTTTAGGCATAACAACTTGCATGAAAAAAGTTTGTCCCTTTAACTTCCACTTGACAAGGTATATTCAATTTATTAATGAAAAAAAAACGCAGTATATGGCCGCAACTACAATTTTAATGCTTGCTCTTGTACTAGGTACACAAATCATGTCATATTATGCATTGTACAATCTACATGAGAACAAGTGTGGTGGTGGTGCTTGGACTTGGGGGGACGCGGAACGCGGACGTGAACTAGTTCCTTTTTGTCGAGAGATACATTAAACATGACAATAGATTCACGAAAAGAGAGTGAAATGAATGAGTGTGTCAGTGAAGTATGTGAGCTAGTAATCACTGTGAATGAACAAATTCATAATGGCTTTTGCACGTTCTTTGATAATAAATGGGCTTTCTTTCGAATTAAGCAATAAGCCATGCCACGCACAAGCCGTAAGATTAATGTGATATTTGTCATTTGGCAACAATTTCATCAACAGCAGAGTCTGGTATACTTATCAAGACTCTTTATCATGAGTACGGATACTGGACTGCAGAATGAACCAAAAATCCTTACAATTGCCTTTGCATGAATTTTCAAAGGCATTCCTTTCTTCTTACCTTCTCTTTCATAAAAAATCAATTTTATAACAGTTCTTAGAGAGATCTTAAAACTTTGAAGAATTTTTATATTCTAAACAGGAAGTCCCTAGTAACTCGTATCGTAGCTCATATGACTTCGTCAATACACGAACTATGAATGATTTTTCAGAAATTTATCATTTTTACTTCTTATCAAATAATGGTTACACAGATTTCTAAAAATAACGCCAGTTTTTCTGTATTAGAATGCTGGTAATTATTATGAAAGATTGACTTACGTAAATCACCAGACTGACGTATTAAAAAATCTAAATTATTAACATGACGTCAGCATCTTAATAGCTGTAGAATCTTAATGACACAATATTCATATTATTACCATTTTGACTCTTTGTAACCTTTAGTTTTTATGTTCCAAGATAAGTTATTTGAGTACGTCAAATCTGAGTCATTTACTGCCAGTTTCATTTAATATTCATCCAACATTTTTTCTTCCTTATGCAATTCTAAATGTTTTAGTCACTTTCTTTCGACAGCCAAATACAAGACTGAATTTTTTTGATTTTCTTTGCTGAAAACACAAAAAATATTTTCTTTTTGTGTGTTCTTCAATGACATGACCAGTATGACTTACAAATCTACTGACTTATAAAGCCAAAGCAATTTCACACATAAAATACTTCCTTCAGATGACTCACTCAGAAGTAACATGTGACTACTGACCATGATTTTGGAAAGGACGATACAATGGCAACTCAATTCTCCTTGCCAGTGGCCACTAATCATATTATAAAAAAGTCTTTCCTCTCCTCTTTTCTCCCGTTCCAATAATCGTTTTATGATTTGCAAAAAAGTCGAGATTCTCATGTGATCTCAATTCTGGGCAGTGATTTCTTCAGGCAAAATGACGTAGTACACATTGCAAAGCGATACATAACACTACATACCTAACTGTTGGATTCAATATTCTTACGAAACATTCTTAAGCATAGCTATTATTTAACAAATCAACCTCTTATCAAAATCATAAGACTTGACTAGCCAAAATCAAGGTATTTTCGTGTATATACATTTATATACTACCAAATTAAAGGGCAATTTTTCCTATTTACCTTGCAGAGGATTTTTTTTGCTCATGACTCCTTACCATGCAATAATCATATACATATAAAAATAAATATATATACAATAAAAATCCAACATACGTCAATTCAAAGTTGTAAGGAGATTTTTCTTTTTTCATGAGACGTGTGTACCCTTGTAATGGTTTCATAGTAGTAGGTGTACATTTCAATGATTATTATTATGAGATCTCTCTACGTGAACAAAGAGCTTTCCATCCATCCAACATTTTTATTGTTTAGGTCTTTTGTAGTAGTAAATTGCATGCAAGCAAGCATGCTTACTACATACCTCTTACTGATTTTTGACCGATGATAAGATTTTGCAAAAATACTGCCACCAACCATATTGCTCTCTCTCTCTCGCTCTCTTTCAAGAGCTTTTTTTACAGGCTTGTTGTGCTTGCTTGTATCGTGCTCCTTAAAAAATATACGGGAAAACACTTAAACACGCAAACATTTCACTCTCTGGCTTGGCCTCTTTCAATTCTTTCTTTCTTTTTGAAGAATAAATAACCGTGCGAGTAAAAGCATAACACGATTAAAGTCTTTTTGCTGAAAATACTCTATACAGCGCTTATCCTATTCCCTATACATAGCTATTTACCACCCCTTATAATAATTTCACTGGTCAATAGTAATATTATTGTTTTTTGCATGTTTATGTACATATTATGTAGTGGTGGGTCTTAACATGCAAAGTGGTGATGATGATGATGGTGGCGGTAGTAAGCACAATAAAAAATGATGCCATAATAAACGCCATGATGTGGTGAAAGGTATGTATAGGTATAGCACTGTTACCACTTTCCCCATTTTTTGGGAAAGGTCTTTTAATGAGCTTGTGAGCCTTTTGTGAAAATATGTGTGTGAATTCAGAAGTTAACTTGACTTGGGAGCACCTTGTTTTATTATGCAACTGAGGAATATAGTGTTGGATATATGAATGTAAGAAGAAACGTTACACGATATGTACCTTTTTGTGTATTGTATGTAAATTATTTTAGGTGAAACACCATTTTCACTGAAACGCGTCCCTCCTACTTTTCTCCTACATTTTTTTCACTCTTTCCAAAATACATAACACGTTTTATGTAGTCCATGCTTTTTTTGCTCCGAGTATTTTTCCACCATCACGTCTCACGGTTTCCAGTCGATTACATATAATCAGTGAAGTCAAGTCTTGGAGTCAGGTCGACTTTTTTCAGAACAGTCGCGGTCGTGGTGGTGTTTTGTTGGGAGGATGAAGTGATGGAACTTGACTTTATATGTTGGTCTGCCAATTGATTCTGTGCTTTTATTGCGTGCGCCACGATAAGTTAAAAAAATATCAAACAGTGGAAAACTATCAGAGAACAAAAACATTATCAAAGTGTGCAGAAAATTTCAAAACTTTTTCAATGAGTTCTCCTTTACAAGAAAATTAGCACACTTGAAAGTTATTTCGAAATTAAAGAAGACTTTTTAGAAAAGCAAGTGAACGTGTGTTGAATAGTTTGTGCGGGGTGAAAAAGTGAATACATAAATTATATTACTTGAGAAACTAATTTTCCCAAACTACTTAAGCAAGATGAAGGCGACTCTCGTCGTTCCAATTGCAGTATTCTCTACTCTTGTGTTCTTCTACATAAGGGAAACTGATGCCATCAAATGCTACGTTTGCCAGGACTGTGTGGACACTTACGATGGAGCACATTTACAGAACTGCTCACGAAATGTAGATAAGTGTATTGTAAGTAAAAGTATAATAATTACTATGATTACAAGTGATTATTTGAAATATATGTTGAGAAAGAAATATTGGTTTAACATTTTTGATGTTTTTGCTACATTTGCGATTTTTTTTCATAGAAAATGGTTCTAATGAGTGGAGAGACGGATAGGCTATGTGCAGAAAAAAATGACAAACACAAATGCACTGGCCGTGGTAATGGAAGGAGTAAACGATCGCTTGAAGATGAAATTGATGATTGCCTTCCAAAACGACGAACAGGTAAAATACATACATACCTAGTTTTGTGCCATTTAAGTTTAACTTGATATGATCGAAAATATATGAACTGGGCATATTTAAAAGGAAAACACAAAATAAAAAAACGACGTCGTTTTCTCCTTTTTTCATAGCATAAAACTTACATACATACAATAGCACACCTTGAAACTAATATGCTTAATTTTTTGTTTACTTTCACTTTATTACGCTGCACAGTAGCAACGATAAAATAATAATAGTCCAATCAAAAGTAGCTCAAGTACCTTTCTTTCAAGAGCTGCAAATTCTTACACAATTCCTTAGTACTCTAAAAGAAGAATCCTGAAAGATTTTATTAACAAAATAAGTTCATGGTCAAATAGCGTAAGAATTTGCACCCCGCCTGATGTTGCAATTGTTTCATGGAACAACTACCTATATAGAATTTTTTTTAGAAATTTTCTACTTCTTCAAATTTAGGAGTAAGTATGAGGCCTGTAATTAAAACAACATTGACCTTCGCGTCTGCCACTTAAATTTGAATCATACACATAATACTGAATTAAATTTGCTGAAATACTTTATTACATGGAAACACACACAACCTCATTTGTATTTTAGCATGAATACATGCAAACATTCTCTCAATTCCGGAAATGGTCGGATCTTAATCTTACTTTGAAAGAAATCTTACACAGTATACCAGTTCGACAAATTCTTCACTAGAAATTGCAACATAATGCAAATTATATAGAAATATATGCATAGCAGATTAATTTTTCCGCAGTACCTAGCTCAGCTAGCAAGACTAAGACGCCAGTATATTACGGCCATAATCATAACAGTCATTGCGAAGGAGATTATATTCCAGTTAATCATGCATGCATATATAAACGTAATATATAAAACATGCGTGGGGATATATGTAGTACAGAGGAATATTTTCTGAAGAATTTCACACACGTGCATGTTTATCAAAACATGGAACACAGCGATAACAATTTTCCCTGTGGTTTGATTTTCAGTAAAACTGAAGGACTTTTCATGTTTTGAATGGCTAATGAATAGGAATTTAAACATAATGTAACGGGTTGCAAATTACGTACTGTGCAACTTATAAAAGTGTCATTAAAAGCTGAGTTTTTAATGCATGCTATTATAAAATCACATACGACTTAAACATGCAGTGCAGCATGCATGAACTTCAATATAAATAGTTTTAGGCTATTTTCCAGCAGTCAATTTTAAAAAGTTCATTCTCAACACAAAAAATAAGCACTAACGAAACTAGTTACACCTTTCCCTATTCTTTTAAGTGCTAATGCACTTACAATTTTTCCTGGTTTCCTGCAACAAGGTTGTTTCCTACATACTTGTCATGTTTTTTTACAAATGTTCAATCAGTTCAATAAATTGATCAAAATCACTGCACTTTCCTTCGTCTTCTGTATTTCGCATGTCAATAAGTCTTATTTCATACTTACGTATCAATATAAATTTGTATGCTCACTATGTACTCTACTGTTGGTAGCGAAGGTCATCACAAACACATCAGTAGTCAGCACAAATATATCAAAATTCTTTATCGGCTGGCTGACAACTGGCAATGTCGGAAATGCATGATTTCTGTTCAGCCCTGCATAATACAATGCTTTCATTTTGTCCGCTTAACACATTTACGTCAGATTTCAACTTTATGGAAACCAATTCCCCTTCAGAATTTTTGAAGGTGAATAACTTCACTCACTACCAGTTAGTTTCCCTACACCTTAGCAACCACGAATAATCCTCAGCTTTTATATTCCACAACCTACAAGTAGAATGTAGGCCGTTCATCATTTTTTCCAAAAGTTATTATGTATTACCAACCACAAACAAACATAACTTGCAATTATAACTGGACAAAGATGGATTACATATTTTATACATTGTGTATATAATCTTAATTACTTACATTCATGCTTATATGAAACATTTAATTTTTACAGTGCGCCAACTTCTGGGAGGCGATGGTGGTGGTAGTAGCAGTAGTAGCAGCAGCAAGAACAAGAACAAAGAGAAGCAAAAGGAAGAAAAGAAGGGAGACAAGGAAGCAAGTGAAATTTACTGTTGTGGAGAAGATGGATGCAATGGATCTGTTCGTTTGTCATCATCAACTTACTCACCACTTGTTATTATATTTTCCTTTCTCCTTCCAACTCTACTGCTTTCTAATTCCTTTTCACCCTGTCACTACTTCCGGTAAATAAACTTACATCAGATTGGGCGTAAATTATAATTTTTGGTTTTGTATCTGAAAAGCATTTAATATATCGGATCGAATGGAATTACGATTAATCCGTCTTGTTGAGCAAGAGCGGAAATAGTTTCGTACCGAAAAAAAACTGAAATATTAAATCAGGTACATCGCGTTGTATGCTTACTGTACTCCAATTACAATTATGTTGTCAGAATCTCAGATCAAAATGAAAGTTAAACATATCAAGAAAATCAATCATAAAAAAATTAAACCAGTTTTTGATAAACCAACTTGAATCAACTAAAAATCCATGCATATTTTATCAGCTATTTTTATTTCAAACTTAATATTTTACCTACTTCAAAAAAATAATATGGGCCTTACTTTCATTTTTACCTTTATTGAAAGGCACAACGCAATTCAATGGCCAATACAAAAGAAATAAGGAAAACGGTTTTTTTATTTATGTAATTATACATGCACACAGAGGCCACTGACTTTACTTACACAAAATGCGATTCTTTTAGTGAAAATAGCTGTTCAAATGAAACTTTTTACTTACTTTCTTTTTTCTCGTGAGTGTACATACATTTTTTAATATCTTTTCTTCATTCTTCAAAAGCCAATGTTCCTCAAATTCACTTACCTTAGTCAACCGGATAAATAACAGGGAAAGTATATATACCTAAATACCTATATACATGCATGCTTTCTCCTCACTACTGCTACGAAACATTAATGGACGTAAACATGACACGTACATAGCGTGTGAAACATCGCTTTTTTGTCTTTTTCCCTGAGAAAATCTATTTTGCATATTTATCACCACACTTATTGTTTATGAAGAACAACGCAAAAAACATAACCACATAAACAACAATAACATTGCGCAGACTTGACGAGAAGAGTATTGACAAGAGAGTTGCATGAGAAAAAAATGTCCTCGTGTCGGCGGTGCTGACGACGAATGCATTATTAGTCTACATCATTTTATAATATAGTGTTGTGTTGTAATGAAGACATCACACATTATGTAGCCGTATTTGAAGTATCATATCATGAGACAAAAGAAGAATTCAGGTCAATCAGTCAGTCACTGTTTACGTATAAATGCTTGTAAGTTTGTCATAATGGTTTTATCACTGTGAATATGGAGAAGTCAATGCACTTTCTCAAATAATAACGTCAATGATATTGCAAAGAAGTGGGTGGGAAATTTCTTGCACGAAAAAAGTATGTATGAAAAAAAAGATGACAGAAAAAAATAGCAACTAGGGAAAAATATTTTATTTTGTTGGTTGGTGTGAACCAGTCAAAGTCCAGTGAAAATGAAAATGAATTTTTTTCTTGAATATTGTCGTTGGTGTGCTGTGTGGATGCTCAAATGAGATTCAAATAGAGAATAATTACATATAAATGATATTAAATATCGGTTATTAATTATTTAAAAAATATATAATAATTGTAGCAACTACTATTGTAAAACAAAAAGATAAATTGTCATGAGTTAAAAAAGATTGGGAAAAACACAATTAATTTATAATGTGTACATGCGCTCGTCCTCTCACAATCAATTGTATTTTTGTAACTAAACTTGTAAATATTATGTAAATACAAACAAAAATACATTGCAACAAATCAGGTAAAGATAATATCATCATCATCTTCAAGATGGAAGGTCTAGTAAAGTAGTTGGATATTTATTGAATGCATGATAGCCATCCAGTAACAAAACAACATCGATGCTTAATACGACCATTAAAAAATTAAAGGTGAGTTGGAAAAAACCCGCTGTGTTTTTAGTTAAAAACGGTTATCTTAACAAATAATAAAGTAAAATGCGTATGTAAAACAATTTTTTTTAAATAGAAAAAAAACTATAATTTATTGATGTATGCATTCGTATGTGTATCTAATATGACAAGAATAAACTGTTTTCTTAATTTTAAATGTAAAAAATGCTGTTGAAACTTTAATATTTTTTTGTGCAAGCCCCATGCAACGTGACGGGAACCTTCTTATTTCATGCATTTCTCAAATGTCTGTATTTCGAAATGTTTTATTTCTAATTGAAAAAGTAACATACAGGTTTACAAGAAACAAAGAAAAATATTTTGAAGCATATTTTATTACGACAATGTGTTAATGCAGCAGTGCTCCTGTCTACCTTTCTTAAAACATACATTTTCTTCAGCAACTTGAACGGAAGTCACAGAAAATTGCGTGCAGAAAGCAAACATTTTATTCCGGGTGACTACTCTTTATAAAATTTTATTACTTTTCTCAAGAAAACAAGGAAGGGAAAATAAACTATCAGCCGTGTTGGTTATATTAAGTAGTAAAGAAATAACCCGTAAGTGTACACATACTTACTCAACTACATTCCAGACTTTCTTTTTATTCCCCATAAAAATGAAATGAATGATTAGTATGTGGTAAGTGCCATCTACATTGATTACGTTATGTATTATATGATTTATGTTACTGGTTCGCCATTTGAGGGAAAAAATTGGGCCAGTAATAATCGGAAATCGATAAAAGCATTATTTTAGTTAGTGTGTGGCGACAGTTGTTGACACAACAAAATTATGAATTATAGACAGGTACCCTTCGCATGACCGAAGATGTATGTACTTAAATGAAAAATAGAATTTTATGCGTGTCTAAAGTTTTTGCCTTGGGTGGATAGAATCGGACACTTGCGATGACATCCACACACTGAAATCAATTTTCTTATTGACATGTCAATCTTATTATCAGTATATCAATTGGATTGGCTTGAATTTCATTAATTAAGGTGTACTTGAATTTGTTGTTCGAAATGTTCTCCTTACCTGATATTTGATGAATTCATTGTATTTCCCAATGTGACCTTGCCAGTTTACTTTACCAACAGTTTTAGCCGGAATTGTGACAACCATACCAATAGCAATTTAATATTTTTAATGGCTACTGAGATAGTTGTTGCGATCACAAATTAAAACGTAAAGAGTAAAACTTGGCATATCCCAAATTTAATTTTAGGCTATGCAGACAATTCAGTCAGTAGATAGTCGGCACAAGTAGTTGAACGCCCCGTTTTTAGTTTTGTTTGCTGTACTTCCACAAATTCCAGTGTTTTCTGAATATTTTTTTCATAAACTTTGTAAAATCGAAGGGGAATAAATAAAACAAATGCACCATAATAATCTGCGGGCTAATTTTCAGACTATTTGCGAGGTATGCAATCGTTTAAATAAATCACAGCCAATTTTGGTACAAAGAAAGGAAGTGGTGTACATGAACTTCGATTATAAACTATTTCTAAATGTTCTACTTAAGCCCCTACTTCTTGTAATTTCATTAAAATCCTGATTGTTACATTCATGGCTTCATGACTATATTCTTAAAATGAAGGCATAAATATACTATACTTTTGCATAGAAAGCAAATTATTTCTCATGATTAAGAACACAACCGACTTAAAATGACTAAGATTTGTTAGGGTATAGCCAACATCTTTACATCTCTACTAAAAAGTCTAAGCCTCCAGCTCCGCAACGTTTTCTTTTTATAATGACAAGAATTTAGTTAAGTATGTTATGGCAGCGAGAAAAATGTTGTGTACTTGGTTCTACAATAGTTTTATTACATAGAAGTAGTGAGTCATCATCCAGATTTTCTTCTCTGCACAAACATGAAACACACATCAACAGAAACTATGAAAGAAGAAGAATAAATTTCTAAGATATAAAAAACGTCTTGTTGTTGATTATGACTATGGACGTCCTTTTTTACTAACCTGGGAGGTCTGTCACTAATTTTTTATAAACAAAATTAACCTACTGCATATTATACATTATGTGATAGGCTATCCTCAAAAAATAACACTTGACCT
>JAQIWN010000338.1:0-36808 GCA_034699025.1 Entomobrya cf. arborea Gr-Col-00668
TAATTATTTTTATAAGAACTCAATTAGAATAATTTTCGTTATACTAGTTGTACTTAGAATACCTTTATGTCACCCAAACCGGACACCTAAACAAAGACAATTTCACTTCATGCATCAAACTTGAAAAGCTTTTTGATCAGGAAATGACATGAAAAACTGTGAAGCAGCAAAATTCATTTTAGAAAGCAGAGAAGCACGGGACATCTATCAGCTTTACTCACAAGCATTACAACATAATACGGTCCTTTACGTCAAAAGTGCTAACTGCATTAGGTTAGATGGCACTAAAGGGCCCCTCAGCTCTGAAACGGAGTGAGGATTTGTTGAGGAGTTTAAATTGAAGTTTGTTCATATAGCTTGTTGACTGCTCTACTGTCAGAAAAAGCGAAAGTTGTGTTTGGTTTTCAATCGATCGCCTATGTCGTGTTCGTGTCGACTTTTTATGCTGCATTTCTCTATTTCTTGGCTTCATCGACATCGGCTTGCATCATCATGAAATGAAAATGAACCCAAAACTGCACCTGTCAAACTCTATCAAAATCAAGTGCTACTGACTTACTTTGTGATCGTGATCACGATCTACTCTGATCATTTCCCCGATAATTTTACAAAACAGAAATCAATCGATACGATACACAGCTAATCTCTCTCTGGTCATCTAAAACATCAAAGGGTTTTTTCCCCAAACATCAATGGTCACGATTCACGACAATCTCTACTTGACTAACTATTATTATCTGATACAACAAAAGTGTGTGTAAAAACTCCCATTTTATCCCCAAAACTCGAACAATTATGTTCCAAAAATTTTTAATAGCAGAGAAACCCTCACCACAAAAATCCCGGAGATATCAAGCCCATAAACAACTCATCGCATATCCGGCCAGCGGAAAATGCCCATTACGCATTACACATTAAATCTCTATTTTTTTCCCAAAGTTAGAACTGACCACTTGAAACCAAAAACCGCAAGCAAACAATAGCGGTCATCATCATCCAACAGATCAAAAAAAACTTTTATGGAAGCTCATCAACCCTCCAAAAAAATTGAACTATCTGTACACACATTGTATTCCAGAAAAAACCGCAGAAGAACATAACAATTCAATATCCACGGTTTTTTTGGGGAGAAAAATGACCAAATTTTGGATACCATTTTTATTATGACCATTCCATTTTCAACAGCTTGGCACTTCCGGAGGAGTACTAACGTTTATAAACATAACGTAATACACAAAAAGCGTTATCCGGAGGAAAGTTAGACAAAAGTGACAGATAGATTTGTATCGTAACGCTTTAATCGGGATAAAAGGGTATAATTGTTTCAAGGGGCTTCCAAGGAGGAAATTGCTCCAGCACCACCACCGTTTCATTCAACCTGACTTTATTTCCCTAAAGAACACACTTTTTTGTTTAAAAACCATTTTTAGAAGAGGAAAATAAAACATGACCAAAAAGCAATAAAATAATTATTTACGCTCCGGATAAAAATAGCTTTTTTACTTATTTTCTCTGGATAAAAAAGCGAAAGTAAATCAAAAGCGATGATGATACTGCTGTGATGATGCTGCACCCAAAACAACAGGGACCACCACCACACACAACAGCACTACACTTTTTCCACATTTCAATTCAAACAGGAAACATCATTTTGCATAAATCACGGGGTTCCCCGTAACCTGTCACCAGACACTACACCAAAAAAAAACACGAGAGGTAGGTTTTCTCTCTAACTTTATAACTTGTATTCATGCATGCTCTACCAGTCAGTCGTACTTACTGTTTTTTATCACATTTCCGGGGATGAAAATTTGTAGACTTGAAATGGAAAATATGCGTTTGTATAAAAAATAATGGGTATCATCATCATGATCATCAGATAGATCGGCGACGCGACGGTGGAGGAGCCGCTGTGATGTTTCACCCAAACCTATTATCTTGATATTTTTTTAAGCAGAAAATAAATCCAAAAACGTTGTACTCGCTATTATACTCCCATTTCCCTTTTTTATTCCTCCCAGTGACATTCTCGATGAAAGCATATATTCAACGGTAATATCCGGTGTTCAATTTCCAGTGAAAAGCTACAGATTTTTTTACAAGAAACGCACACGACCACCACCACCGCCGCTACCAAAACAAAACAACAGTTTTTTGAATTTTTGCTTTACATTCAACAATGCGATGAATAAAAAAGAGAATGCGTTTAAAATTTAATGAACTTGAACAAGCTTGTTTTGTTATCGTTGTTAGAATGGATGATTGGGTGAACTCGTGTGCGTATTAAAGTTTTTGTACAAAAAAATAAATTCCCATGAGAAAGGGAGGATATGATGAGGACAAGAGACAAGCGACGCGGTGGTGGTGGATAGAGAAAGAAACGACTACATCGACATCACCCAGAAAAACCACCCCAAGCCACTTTTCCTTGTTGTTTTACATGCAAATATCTAACTGAATCAATATATTTTGAAAAAAATTTCAAACCAAATTCAATTTGAATATGGATGATGGCCACACACAAAAAGACGCACAGGAAGGAACCAATGCATACATTTTATTCTGCTTTGTTTAGAAAATATTACGTCAATCACTGAATGAGCAACGTTAGCTATCTTCACTGTGAAAACTCAAAAGAGTGAAAGTGAAAAGCGTACAGCCAAGTCCTCTTATCACAATTAAATGTTAATACGATATCCAGTACCCACGCGTTCACTAAAAACTTGCAAACGAATTAATAAAAAGCGTTACGGTTTTAACAACACGTTGTTTTGTAAACGTCCACCAACCAACCCTTTTGTCTCTCCAAAATCTCAGCCATAAAACATGATCAAGTGCAGAAGCATCCATTTTAATGATTCACTCAAACATTCAGCATCCACACAAAATTCATCATCACCAACAGCACACACTTTATTATTGTCACAAAGTTGACGTAGAGTGTCAATGTCAAAAAGTGTGACAAACTAGGAGCACGCGACCTGTCCAAAAATCCTGAAATATCTTCAGAAATTCTTCTCCCAGTGAAACTGCTTCGTTGTCGCCGGTCTTGTTGTTACATCATTTATTATGTTATTGATAAAAAACAATTGGGTGCGTACAACAGCACAACAATTCTACCACAATAACATCATCAAGTAAAAGCAAAGGCACTGTAAAAAGACTGACTGATTGATGTCGACCAAATGCCGAGGAATTGCAGTGGAAGGTTTTTTTTGGGCTTTTCGATAGAGATCCTAGAGGAGTGCACGGTTGTGTTTCAAACGCAAGTGTTTAAGCTACTGCACCCTTCATCGTTTCCAAATAAAAAAAGAGAATCATTCATAACCAATCCAGCAGCATCAGCCATTTATACAATATTTTTAAGGGGAAAAAATATCCTATTAAACCTAATCGAAACCAGGAAGGAAGACAAGCTGTCACTTAAAATGATCCGAGCATCAAGCCGATCATCATCATCATTTTAGTTCAACCAGAAGGAGAAATCTATTTATCAAAAAATACATATTATTCCTAGTCTCTCTTTATACCCAAATATCTCACATCACAAGTATTAACGGGACATTTCCTCCACCGTATTAACATGATTATCTCGTTTAAAAAGTATAAGAACGTATGAGGATTGATACAAGCATGTGTGCTTCTCCATAAACAAGATTAAAAAGATTTTTCTCCTTCAGATGAGCTGACTAACAAAAGCAATGATCCTTTTTTTCTCTGTAAAACGTAACAAAGAGCACAAATAATTTGTCCAATTTTCTTTTCACCCAAGAGCAATGGAAGATCATGATACTCCACCAACGACATATCACAAGACATTTGAGGTCTTATACCCTTTTTGTATCTACTCACGATTCATTTGATTTATCATGCAGCTCACCGGTCACTTGACGAATTACGTTGAGATCAACTGAGATGGTGTACTCTTAAAATTGAACTCGATAAGCTAACGTGCAAGTGCATGAACCTACCTATTTTTTCATCCTCCATGATAGCTTGATACATTGTTACAAGTCAATTGATGAATACGACAAGTACAACGATCATGTTAATGCATGGATAGTTTTTAGGATGTGGAAATTGTGTACAGTTCACACACAGGGAAATGAAAGGGTAGAAAGAAAGTTGGAAACATGGAACACGATTTGTATCCTTCAGGCAGATAGACAAGTTCATTTTCGTGTGTATGTCGTGTTGGGAGAGAGAGATAGGAGCCCCATTATTTTATTGGATTGACCACGCTTTTTTTGGGAATATAAAAATGTTTTAAGTGACCGGTGGTCGTGTAGTAGAAAAACGTGTAGATAATGTCGTGTAAACAGTGGGGCTGGTGGTGGTAGTACACATATTTTTTTCCGTAAGTTTATTTCCTTTTTCTCGCGAGTATGCTTTCCCATGAGAAAGGTTTTTAGATATTTGAAATAGTTGGTATGTTTGGAAGGGTTGTTTTTCATAGAGTTTATCTGGTTGATGGGTTAATACCCTGAAGCATTAGCAAAAAAAAATATAGGGAGGACGTAAAATGGACATGCATGAAAAATTCTTGTTTTGCTTGGAAAAGTGGGAAGAAGGAAAGAGTCAGGTTTTGGGAAAAAAAGTTTTAGTGTGTCCGAGTCCGAGTAAATAGAGACAGGGTAGAAGGCAATGAGCTGTTAAGTTAAACGGTGAAGGTATAGTGGATGCAACAAATAGAAAGTTTATGAACAGGTCACGTTAATGGATTGGCTAGCCTATCCAATTTGCACAGTCATTTGTTTACAAGTCCCAAAGAGAGATGGATGGTTGGGTAGAGAAAAAAAAGGATTGAAAAATTGGTGTGTGAATTCATTGGGAGTTTAGGTTGGGTGATATGATAGCGTAAAGCTTTTGGTAGTTAAGTTAAAGAAAAGGGAAATCTCTTTTTATTAAGGGTTTTCTAGTGAGTGATAATCATGATAATGAGGAAAAAGTTTTTTTTTTGGTGGTGTTACAAGTGGGAATACTAGTAAGGGTGAAATATGTACACAAACGGATGAACCGGAACTGGGTAGGATAAAAGATATGTAAACAGAAGAGTTTTCTGGTCAGGGAAAGTAAATTATGGTGTAATGGATTCTGGTTGATTTTTTGGAAAACAGGTTGTCTGGAGAAAATTTGGGTTTTCTTGCTGTTGTTGTCTTGAGTAGCCCCGCCGCTCCAGAGACAAAAAGAAAAAGTCCATTCACTGTCCACCGATCCACGATTCCAATTTGATGTTTATCATTCAACCAAAGTTATTACACACATGATATAGTAGGCTACCGTAATCATCATAAATATGAAATGAATAACAATAATTTTTTTTTGTCTGGAGGGTACACAACCTCATGTGTTGTGGAAAATTGCGTGGGTGGTGGTGGTAGACTAACCATTCCATTTCGTTGATAAAACTCTCTGAATCACGTTTATTCGTTCTCCACTCATTTCCATCTCACACAAAATCCTCGTCCAGTGTCTTTATTATACTTTTATCAAACTCTCTAGTTTCTTGATGACGGGAAAAGAGTGCAATAAAAATGTTCTTATTATAGTCATTTGGACGATGCTGGATTGTCGTATCGTACCACATGTGCGATTTCTCTCAGCGAAAAGATGAGAAAATGGTCGTTGACAGCTGCTGCTGCTTTCTCGTAAGAAAAAGATGTCCACAATCCACCGGTCGTTAAATAAGCGAAACAAAAGGAATAAGATGTGAATGTGGACAATTGTAAATGGACTTGATATATAAAAATGTAATCCATTCATTGTAAGTACACCAGGGTAAAAGGTCAATATAATCGAAAAGCTTTGTGTGCAAGCAAACTGCTGCCGCCGCTGTCGACTACACAAAAAAGAACAAAAACTTGATTGCTCATGTTTGTTTCTCTTGGCTTGATTGTGATGTAAACGGTAACAGTTTTAGTAAAGTTATAGTATTATCATCAAACGCATATTAAGATAGGGACTGAGAGTAAAGTGTACTCACACATAAAAGTGAGTTGCATCATCATCACTGTGATCATTGGCATTGTCAGGTTTATTTTTTCGGGATGTGTTCACAAAGAAGAGTTACGATTATTGCTGGTGATGGGATGACGACTCTGTCTTGTGTGCGATGATGATGATGCTACCATCAAAAGCCATGATCATGCCAGCAGCATCATTGATGATTGTGTTAAAAGTTAAGGGAAAGAACAGAGATGATGATCATTATTGTAGTCTGTACAAAAGCACATTTGACGACAGAGTCGAGTCGAAAGGACGACACAAAGCTGTAGCGGAAAGGTAATAATCATAAAGTGATATTGTGTGCACAATGGTAAAGAGATACGTGGAATGATGTGATGAGCAAATGAATGAAAAAGATGTCCAAAGAGTACTCGTGTTTCTTGTGTGTGTGGGTTTTTTTTGATCATGGAACGGTGGAGTACCGCTAGAGCAAAAAAGGGCAGCAGGCAAAATAGTTATCATCTTCAAAGAACAGATCATCATGAAAATAAAAAAGGCAAACGTAACACACAAGTGTGTAGAGATAGGGAGTACTATGAGCGTTTGAAAACTCTGTCATAAATTTTTGTTCTGTTGTTCTCGATGATGCTCCTCCTGTCAATCTTTTTTTTTTCGGGGATTCTTTATGAGGATAAGTTTCCTGGGGTTGGGTAGTATCATAGGTGGATGGAGATATTTTTTTTCGCAATACTAGAGGTTTTACATGGAAGAATATTTTTTATGAATGGGTGTAGTGGCAAGGTTTTTATAAACAATCGTATTGACATTGCACTCGGTATAGTCATCAGATCAGAGTCACCGTCGTGATCATTTGTGCGAGTATTGTGTAACGGGGAAGATCACAGGAAAAACATAAACATTTTGACGAGGTTCGTTGGTTATTTATGTTTATTCCCAATTATTTCCTTGCTTTTGCCTTTTTATTTGCAGAGGAGAAAGAGAGTAGAGTGGTGGACAGAGAAAATGATGAGCATTGAAAGAGCAAAGTTCTGTTGTTTGGATGGTTTGGAGAGTCTGTAATAATCAATGATGATCATATATTTTATTATGAAGATGAAACGCGGCAGAGCAGCCACCACGGACGAGTGGACGGTGAAGTACTTGTACTTGTCCTGTCGTAATTCGTGGTGGTGGTGGACACAAAAACGGGAAAGTGGTTATTATTCGCAATGAAAATGAGAAGAGAGATGTACAAGTCCATAGGACACTTGCTCTTCTTCATTTTCATATCTGGGCAATAATGTTCAATGATGTGATTTGGAGCAAAAAGGAGAGCGACTCTCTGGAAATAGCTGTTTTTGTATAATGTAATTTTTGGGAAGCTGAGAGAGTCAGTAGTATTGTTCAAGTGTTTAGGGCGACGTATGAAATTACGAGCAGAAGCGAAAAATAAAGTTGTGTGGATGATGATGATCACGTTATGATAGGTAGTTGTACGCACGTTTATTACGCTACATTATTCTGATGATGATACGCTGTTGATTATGACGCGAGTGTAGAGACAAGGAGATATGGAAAATTATTTTTTTGGTGAGGCTGCTGCTGCGATTGGAATTGCAATCAAAGTTTTGTGAAGAGTAATAATGTTTGTATTTTTTTCACACACAGAGAGAGCAGTGAGGTTCATGTTAGAGATTGAGTTTTAAAGGTTATTTGGAGCAAAAGTACGTATCAACATGAAATCGCACATAAAGTTCTCTGTGCCGGTGACATTTATGGCAAGTGAAGCTGTCGCAGCAGCAGCGATACGGCTTTTCATTTTGTTTGATTTTGGCCGGTTGGAAAGTTTATGTGACGGGTTACGACTTGGACACAACACCTTTTTTCGGTTCACACAAATTCAGTTAAGTTTTTACATTTCCTTCCTTCCTTTTTTTCACTAGAGTTGGTTCAGATCAGAGTAGTGTATGAATGGATTGAATTTTATAACGGGAAAAGCTTGATTGTTTTTTTTTCTGGAACGCATGGGGTTAGGTTTTAAGGGTGGAAGGAAGGGGGTTGTTTTAGGTTTGTTCTGTTTTTCGTTGGTATTGCACTGCATATAGTGCACCTTACTATGCAGTGGTGGTGATGTACTGTGTGGTATGACGTACAAATCAAGTGACAAAGACTAAAAATGATGTCGACTGATGGGCTTGATATAAAAAAGTTTATTTTGAAATGAAAATGGGATGGTTTTAGCTTAAACTTTTTATATTCGTCATATCATTATCGGTTTAATACGTACATATGAAAATGGTGGTGTGCGTTATGCGAGCAGAGCTGGATGATGATCTAGTGAAATTGAAGAAAAAGGGTAATAATCGTAATTCCTAATAAATGATATGTACATATTATAGTTTTTTGGCACAAGGCGTAACGACAATAATAAGAACAGTTGCGCCGTTACGTTGTTACTGAAGAGGATTAGAAAATATTAAGTGTTTTGACGGTGGTGGTAGTATGTCTGCATGTCTGTTTGTTATGCTGCCGTTTTTATTGTACGTATTTTGTTCAGGATTCTTGTAATAATCGTAATCGTGAAAAGTAGAGGGAAAAGGGATAAAGGTCACAGCGGGTGGGATTTTTATACATCATCTGAATGCATTTCTAGTATCATGATATTTTATGAAGAAAGAGAAAAAAAGTGAATCGTATTGATTGCATCATTGCAGCAGGAGAAAATAGAAACATGTGTGGTGAGGTGTGTGGTGCTCTACATTTTATTGCGATTGTTGCATTGCATTATAAACATCATGTCATGATGTCATTGTATACATGTTGTGGTGAAGCTTTTGGTTTGTACGTTTGTAAGTGGGTATTTTTTTTTCTTGTGTGGAAATCTGCTATTTTGGATTATTACGCGTGAATATGTTGATATGTTTGATTTTTGTTTGACTGCTTGGATATAAGAACCTTTAGAATGAAATTGTTTTTATGGGTTTGCATGCACGGGAGGAACGCGTGCATATTTTTTCAATTTATGATTACTGTTATGATTATTATGCAGACGAGGAAGAAGGAGCGAGTTGACAATATGACGAGAATGAACGTAACAGCTAGTTGGGTTTGATGGGTGATGATATGATGGTTGTGATGATGAGGATGATTTTGAGGAGATGTGATGTGATATGACAGGAGTAACGTGTCGTTTGGTTTTATGGTGGAAATTTGTAGGAAGAAGCGTTCTTTTTACTTTTTGTTATGTTAAAATAGGTTTTGGTTGTTTTGTTGGATGAAAGGGAAATGTAACAAATCAATTTTGGAAAGTGGAGAAAAGGAAAAGAGGAGAAAAGATGAAGATGATAATGATATTTGGGTGTGTATTTTTGTTTGGGATTGTGATGTAATGAATCGGAGGAGTTTGGAATGTGTAGTTGAGTAGTGAGTAGTGTGTCTTGGGTTGATCGTGGATTTTATTATATGCAAAAAAGGCATTAAAGTTTATGGGTCGAGACGGGTATGAGTTTTAAAAGTTGGGATGTTGGTGGAATGGGTTTGGGGATGAGTGTGTATATGGATTAGTTTTGGGGTGTATGGGTGAGTTGAGACATTAGATGAGATGGTGAGACGAATTGTAGTTTTGGGTGAGATAAATGTTGGTGTGTTTAAGTCTGATTGGGTTTAATTATGGGGTGTTTAGTTAAATTAAGTTTTAATTGGATTAGGTATTTTAACGTGTGAAAAAAGGTTAGTTTAATTGGCTTTTGGAAAATTGAGATTTTTTGATGAGATGAAGGAGGAAATAGAAAAACAGAGTTATGTGGTAATTGAGTTTTAATGCAATCTCCTTTTGAGTTTTGGAAAATGGTAAAAAAAAGAAGGAAAGACAGGATATTTTGAATTTTAAAGAGTAGTTCTGGTGGGCATTAATTTTTTTGCTACACTAGCCATCGTATGGTGTCCGATCTACGAAAAAAGTTGATGTTCGACTTAATAATAAAATGTCAAATGTCGCTTAAACACTCAATATGCTAAAAATTTAGATGCATTTTAATTTTTTTCACCAGAAATGTAATATTATTTTAGTTTAATTAAAGGGAAATGGGTGCGATTTTTCAGGGATGTAAAAAACATAAACGTGGAAATAGAAAACAGATTAGCGGAAATTGATAATGTTATTTCATCAGACGAAGAACTTCCAATAAACTGGTGACATGTTATGTATTTTACAAGTCTGTGTCATTCAAGATATCGGATGTACAAAACAAATTTTGGTCACGATAAACTTTGAAACAAAAACACCTGAAAATATATCTACAAACCTATCCCCAAAATCTTCACACACCTGTTCCAACCGAATGCACAGTGCCCCCGAACTAAAAATCCCAATAGCCCATTTATACATCTACAACAATTTTTTTCTTTCCGCCAGTTTATCCCTGTGTAATTGCACCAATTGAATAGCAAACAAATTACACCATGTCATGAATCTAATCCTTCACACTTTTTTTTGTATCAAAAGCCATTTACAATTGTACTCTAGCACTTATCATCCTCTCTCTAACAACCAACCATCCCATTTAGCATAATTTGCATTTTAAATTAATTCAACTCACAAAACAGAAATGAACTTTTGCTACACAATCATCACATCACCTATCACAATCACACTACATACATCACAAAAAAATATTACATTCTCGTATTCTTCTCACTCCATAAACCACAAACACTTCATTTTTAATCACACACATTTCAACAGAGAAATCACTCTTGCTGGTGTATTCCATTAAGCCTTTCATTTCCAATTTAAAAAATTGTCCTTTCACAAACGAGAGATTCAAAACCGGGATAACATTTAATAATCACAAATGCTTTCAACATCTCAACGGATAACAATCTGGTGAACATATACGATCATTCTCGTCATGTGAAAGGTTCTAACAAAACTATGTCATAAAAATATACACTAACCCTTTCACTCAAGTCAATACCAATAATATTTTCATGTGTCCTATTGTGTCAACTAAAAACCCCGACAAAATCAAATTGTGAACCACTATAAACCATCTTTTAAAAAAAATTGATCGTTTCTTGTCAATAAACTCAATAAAAAGTATTTTTCATCACGACTCTACCAGTTCTCTCGCACAAAAGGAAAAAGTAAAAGATTTATATGTAAACAGACCTCCCATCGAGTCTCCACACTTTATACTTCACTCCAGACCTCTTCCCAAAAAAAATTATAAAACCCAACCCAGCAGCCACACAAATTTATTTTCATATTCCATTTTAAAATCAAATTGAAAATCAATTCTTTTGAAATCTGATCTGAAAAATTTGATTTCTCATACACAAAGTAAGTGTAGTTAATGTACGTTCATTACTACCACTCATTTAAAATTCATGATGATGATTTGACAGTGATAAAAAAGGGGTAGTAAGCACAAAAAATGGTATCAACAATCCCTTTTGTATATCGTATCATTGACACCTTCTTCCGAAAAATTGCTTTTTAGCAGCGAGACTACTCTCAGAGAAAAAAAACACAGAAGCTATCCTGCTGGTTTGCCACTATTCCATATTGCAAAGCCAAAGTGTTAAATTAAAAATGAGGGTTTGACATTTCCCATTGTTGTGTGTGGAGATGGTATGACTAAACAACAATCAGTCCTTCTTCTGAATCGAATGTGAAAGTAAAACCTAAACAGATGCGGTGTATACGGTTTAAAAAAAAGGGTTATACACATTAATACCCTTACTCATTTGTGGTCTTGATTTTTTAATGAGTCTAGTCATTTTTATTCCAGCAGTGCAAG
The DNA here is from genome assembly GCA_034699025.1 of Entomobrya cf. arborea Gr-Col-00668. NCBI lineage: Eukaryota > Metazoa > Arthropoda > Collembola > Entomobryomorpha > Entomobryidae > Entomobrya > Entomobrya cf. arborea Gr-Col-00668. The sequence goes on from JAQIWN010000338.1 coordinate 11,748, forward strand.
CTCAAGAAAAAAATGGTAATGTTTCCGGTGTTATTTTTCTGCGTCAGCCTCCACGTTATATTTTTTAACTACTCAGCAGCAGTCGTAGTCATTAAAAATGTAAGGAAATAAAGAATAACAGGAGCAACCAACCACCATGATCATCATCATTTTTCTTGTGCTTTTCCTCAACATAAAAAATAGTGATTAAAAAGCCTGCAAGCATGTTATAAGGTTTTAATATTTTTTACAACTCTTTTTTTCTTAACTCTCTGATTCCTTGTGTTCCAACTCATTTGCCCAAATAGGCTTTCACCACACCCGAAAGGAACGACTGTCATACCGGAAATTTTTTGTAAAACGATAAGTTTTGCATAGGAAACCCATTTTTTCATTGGGCTGCTGCTCTCTAAAATGTGAAAGTGGTGAGATGGTTTTTAGAACATAAACTACAATACATTCGTAAGTACAAAAACAAGACAGGAAACTTGATTTGCATATTATCCATCCATCCGCCACTTGAGCAGCTCTCATATAGTCAAGTCACTCAACCAGTCTATTGTTTAAGGTTAATGAGTTGTGTAAGCTTTGAGGAAAAATGAGATGCAACATCATCACAAACAGCAGAGCAGCAACATGATCATTGACAATGATGTTGATGATGTGACTTCATCTATTTTACTTTCTTGTTCATTTAACCCTTTCTCTTTTTGTGACTCTGCCAGTTTCACTTTTGTTTCAACTTGCAACATTCCCATTTTATTACTATCTCAATAATGGTCTCTGTGTTAGTAATAATCATGTTGTCAGTTATAAAACCAGCGAATGACTTGTGAGGAAAGGCGGAAGGACTTGTGCTGGAACAAGACGATGATCATAATCATTTCACCGAGAACCAAGCTGTCAGGTTGCAATAAAATTTATGAACAGAAAGTCTCCACCAAATGGAAAATGGAGAAAAGACAAAAGGAAGATGGAATGATGAAGATGAAAGAGAAGAAAAAAATGTTATTTTTCCTTTCACAATTTTTTTTCGTCTTGTTTTGCATAACAATAAGAAACATGAGAAGATAAATTTTTATGAATATACGACCAAAAAAACCACTGCACATATTTTTTTCTTGATAGTATGCTGGTTTTTCTCCCGTGTGCATTTTTTTTAAAACAGTAATTTTCTTATTTCCTACTTTGTCACAAGTCAAAGTAGTCGACAGAGAGAGACAGTCTTAAGAGTATATACCCATAAGCTTTTCCTGTGTGTCTGTCTCTGCCGTTATTGTTCTTATCATTTTTATCAATAAAATGGAAGAAGAAAAAAGAACAAAAAAAAAGTTTTATTATGACAATGATGAAGAAGATGAGAGATGATGATGACGGAGGAGAGGGAAATAAAAAAGGGAGAAATATATGCGTGTGTACAAAAACCTGGGCTGCTGAAAGTGGTTTGTATATTTTTATACATTTTTTTTGTAGGTGCTTTTATTTTTTGGTGCTTTTCTGTGTTTTTACGTTTTTTTTTTCTGTTTGTATACACAGTCATCAAATGATATCTCACAAGAGAGAAAGCATAATACGTTGACTGACGATATGCCGATGATGATCATTAGGTTTTTCTCTGGTTTTTAGGAGGAGGAAAAAAATTGTATATAAAGGGATATTACTTTCTTTTGGTGGAGCTCATTTGTAATTCCTAATGGAATGATGACAACTGCATCAAGGAGGAAAAGAGCAGGAGATTGTGTTTTGGGAGAGAGAGAAGCTTATTCTTTATGATTTTTTTTTGTCTTTGGTCTTGTTTATGATTAGAAGACAAGAAAAGTGAGGAAGTGGAAGATGTGGAGGGTTGTGTATGGTGTGGATGTGGTGGTGGCGGTGGTGGAGGTAGAGATTTTTTTATGATGTTGTGAGTTGGGAGAGAGATGCCAATGATGTCGAGCTACTGAGCTGACTGAGACTCTGACTTGCTCATCTTTGGCTTGGGTTTGACTTTAGTTTTATTATTTTTATATGGCTTTATGTTAACTAAACGAGTGTACGTAACAGAGTAAAAGTAGTCGTGTTCATGTTTCGTCATTAATTATTCCGCGTGTCAGAAGATCTCTGGGCTGTGCAGTGGTGGTTGGTGTCGTGTCTTTCTCTCAAATTTTACTACTGATGATGATATGCGTTGCTATTTGGAATGGGAATGTAATAAAAAAGAGATAGTTTTGGAGGATGATAGTGATGGGTGAAGTATTTATGAATGGATAGAGTGAGAAATGCTCTTTATTGTTACGTCATCGTGTGATTGTGATGAGGAGAATGAGGAGAGAGGATCATCAAAAATGGGACTGAAGAGTAAAGTCACACGACATTTATACAACGAGAGTAATTGTTGTACGGAAGTGAGTTGGAGAAAATGGATGATGAAGAAAGAGGATGCGGAGAGAGTGTATGATATTTTTTGATGTGACGATGATCGGATTTTTATATGAAAATCTTTAGGCGTGCGTATTTTTTTTGGGATGGCACGCGGCGGTGATTGTAAATAGAGGAGTAGTAGTGGGGTAGTGGAATGAAGTGGATGTGTCTGGGTAGATATTTTTGGGAATGTTCATTAGCGTTTGGATGTGTGTGTATGAGGGGAATTGGAGTGGACGGTTCCCTGCGAATGATGAAGCGGAATAATATTTTGAAGGAAACTGTGAACACGCCGGTTTATGTTTCTCTCTGATTTTTTTTACCATCAATTATGCATTTGAAATGTGTAAGCAGGGGATTATAAATGTGAGATTGTAACTGTGATTTTTTGATGATGATTTGAAATATCATAGGACAAGACAGTTGGAGTGGTAGTAAAAAAGTGTTATAGAGTATTTTTTATTACAAGGTCATCATTTGTGGATGGTCCCTTAGAGTGTACGTGGATGTTGGGGTGATAAAAAGAGAACGGAATAATATGTTTTGTAAATGAAGGAGTGATGAGGAGAAATGGGAATTAAAATAGTGTGTTATTTTAAACGTGCATAAATGAACGTTATAAAAAAACGGAACTTTTCATTTTTGGCGTAGTTTTTAATATTGGTTGAGGTTTTATGTGTTTTGCATATGCCACTGCCATACATAACAAGGAGGAGGATGAGCGGTGGTGGTAGGCAGTTAATTGGGTGTGGAGGTTTGGGTGTCATAAAAAAAGAAAGAATCTGCTAATAATTTGAATGTTGAGCTGCTTTACTCTTTACCGTCTTGTTCACAAGGCCATTCTTCAATTCGAAATGAACAAGATGAAAAGTTAAGAGTAAAAAGTGGTTTGAATAGTTTAAGAGAAGAGAAAGAAATAAAGTATCAAAATGAAAAAAAAAGTGAAATAAAACAAGTCATTAAATCATTGTAATGCCCATTAGCAGATTTTTATGGGATTTTTTATGTGCTTTTGTACGCGCTTTTTGGAAAATTGTAATAAAAAAACGTAATAACGAGAGTGAGAAGATTTTTTTTTCTCTTTGTACATATTAGTTTGTACACGTGAAAGCCTGTTGAATGGGTGGTGGTGGTGGTGGGATAAAAAGTGTGAATGTTGTTGGATGTGAAGTGAACTGTATGGAGACTGTGTACTGTGCAGTATTTTTTAATGGGTGTGTAGTTGGTTGAGAAAATGGGAATTAAATTAGTTTGGTGAAAGGAGAAGAAAAAAAATGAACAGAAAGCTTAATGAGAACGAATGGTTTCGATCAAGAAAAGATGAAAAAAGAATAGTTACAAGAGATGAGATTTTTTTGAAAAAAAGAAAGATATGCGTAATAAAATGTTATTTTTATATGAAAAGCAATATGCAAAATAGCTTATTTATGGGGGTTGATAGGAATGGAATTAGTGAGAGATTTCTTTATTTTTTGTTGACTGGAAAATACGAATAATTAGTCATAAATCAAAATGAGGAGGAGGAGGAGAGGATCTGAATCATGTCATCACACCGCGGCGCGGTAGTGAAGAATAAAGTTGGTAGAGAGTGTATATTCCACTGAGCCGCATGAAAAGAAAAGCTTATAGAAAAAATGATACCCGGTTTTTCGGCATGGTTGAATGAAAGTGTAATATACTTTTTTTCTTTTTTTTTGTTGCGGGGAGTAATTATTAAAGAGATAGTGGAGGCTCTGTGGAGTGGTGGCATCATTGTCAGGATACTTTGCACTCTCTGTATATTTTTCCGGAGATGATGATGATGCTGTGAAGCTCTACTACTTAATTTTCTCTCTTCGGGTGTTGATGCTCTTGTTATATTGTCTCTCTGGCAGGAAGGAGGATTAAAGTTGGAGGAGAGATCCTCTCTCTGTTTTTTTGTGTGGATGGTTAATTTGCATAGCAAATTCTTTTCTTTTGCCTTTTTTACACTTTTTTTTGGGAGGGAGAGCGAGTGAGGAATGAGAAAAAAATGGGGCGGTGGGTAGAGTTGGAGAGAAAATTAGTGACAGGGATGCTTTTGATGACGAGTAATTAGTTTGGGTAAAGATAGTTTATAAGCAGCAGGTTTTTTTTTGATGAGGTGGTATGGTGGGGTGGATCGTTGTATAAATTTTATGCGGGTGGTGTTGACTTGCTTGGATAGGTGGATATTTTTTTTAAACTAACAATAATATTAGCTCGTGACATTTTTCGGTGAGTAAACAGTAGTCGGTGTATTTTGCGACAGCTGTGTTTTCTCTCTGGTAAAAAAAATCTGATTGTGACGATCATGATGACAAATGGGATAGGACAAAATAGTGGAACTTTTATGTGTATCGTTTATTTTAGCAGATTTGTGTGTAAACAGGTTTGTATGTTTTAGTATCAAAGTTGATCTGACTGATCATACCGCAAAAAAAGGATGTGTGTAGTACGTAATGCAATGAATTGGGTATGTTTTTTATGAAAAGAAGGATTTTAAATTTTTGTGTATCATTTTCAATGGGATTTACACCATCTGACAGAATGTACACAGGGGATCAGTGGTGGTGTGGATGAAGGATCAAGTGTTCAGGAGGACGTAGTTTTTTCCAATTTTGATTTTTTAGCGGAAAGCGAAAAAGTTTGATAACACATATGTAACGTATTTGAACTGAAGCTTAAGGTTTTTGAATAAAAAAATCTTGACTGTCATGATGTGTTGTAGAGTTAAGTTGGAGTTAAACTGGCAAATGGTAAGTAATAATAATAAAAATATTGTAAATTGGGTTGCCAGATACAATTTCGTTTCGTGTATTCCGGTTGAATGGAGAAAGGATCAGAGTGATATTTTTTTGTCGGGGGAAAAGATAAGATAGAACACATTGAACAAAACAAGAAAACCACTTTGATACAAAGATGAGTTGTGTTTAAGAAGTATGCGTTTTTTTTGTGTGTATGCTGATCTGTTTGTAACGTGACAATGTTGAGATTTGATGGATTGCTTTTTTCTACGAATGACTTTGATCGGATATTGGAGATAAAATAGATAGATGATGGGAAAGGATGGTATGAAAATGAATGGGGTTTTTTTCAGTCAGGGTGCTTTTGGAGCATCTTTTGAGGAATAAGTTTGTAGAGTGAAAATAGAAAACGGGATCAGTCTTTTGACTCGTTTTCAATAGTAATCCTGTAATTGCTCCCACTTCACTATAATAAAAAGGATAAATGCGTGCCATTTACAGTTGTACTGCTTTTGTGCATTTGCAGTAGTGATCATCATCATCGTCGCTACTGTCATGTTAAGAAAGTAGCAATAATTGTTGTTCATGAAGCTTATGCGATAGCCCACATTACCGGATAAAAACGCCGGGTATTTCGATGATCAATGACGATCCGAAAAAGTAGAAAATCCCAAAGGATCAATCTTAGCATCGTGACAGGTTGACTTCCTTTCTAACTTTTCAGCAGAAATCTGGAAAATTTTGGTGTCAGAAACTCAGCCTTTGAATGATGATATCCGTTTTCACTTGTTTTTCTCGAATAATCAACGAGTTTTGATGGGAGTAGTGTAGGGGTTACTTGAGATTTAAAACTAGATACGCACGTGTGTGTTAAAGTTTTGATAGAGTAATAAAATGAGAGTGAGATGGGTAGACAAGTCCATCTAAAAAATTGAATTAGCCGTGGAGGAAATATATTTACGAAACAAAACAAGAAACAACGAGAGTTTTTGGAGGATTATTGAACCTGACATTCGAGATGACTATGATGAAAGTTACTTAATGCGTAGAGGCTCTTTGCTTATTATTAGTTACCATAAAATGGGATACGTATATATCCTATCTCTCTCTAGGATTTTAGCTGATGATTATTATGATGATCATGATGATGCACACTACTGGCTTTTATAATACAAACGTCATCATCATTACAGTGAAAATCCTCAACAGTTCAGTACACCACATCTAGCTTTTAGGCCCAGAGAATGATAATGATGATGAGTGTATAAGATCTATTATGATTTTGTCCTCTTGGTCTCTGGCATCTCTTCTAATACACTTGATCCTTGTATAATTTTACCGTGAGAGTAGAAAAACAGGGGACATAACAAAAGGAATATATATAAGATGAGTGGGGGAGAGAAAACAAACGCAAGTGTTCATAAGGCTTATTACTTATGATTTTGTTTAGTACGAGGATTTTCATTTTTGGTGTGCTGGAGGTATAAATGCATGCAAAGAATGTGTGTGTCGTCTGGTTATTATAAAAGCGAGTGAAAGAGAGAAAGACCTCATCATTCTGTTTGATGATCATTTTCTTCATCCACTTTATTAGCGCGGGGGATAGGACTACTCGAGAGTATTTTCTTCTTATCATGTTACTTACACTACTACTTGTCATGGTGGTGGTGGTAGTAGTGTCATCATCATTTTCACCCAAGCTTGTAAATTTTAAAGGTTGTCAAGTTTTGAGAGAGAGACAGAGGCTTTTCTCATTTCTTCTTTTTCGGTCGAATTAAATTGAATTGAATCACATTTCAAAAATCCTGTCACAAGAGTACATACGAGTTGGGTTCATTTTCTTAAACAGAGTTATGTGTAAGCTCTGTGTTTTCTGATGTTCATTAATCATTTTTTTAGGATGAGTTGGAGAGTGACAATGCTGTAGACAAATCAAAAACGGTAAGCTTTTTTTTTTACGAAAAGAGAAAAGTAACGAATTCCCGGTGGTGGGTGAAGAGAAAATTGGATCGTGGGTGTATGCATTCAAGCTTATTGTATATTTTAAGAGATAACTAATGTGCTTGTCCTAATCTATTTTGCAAGATTTTCCCCCTCTACCTCTCTCTCGTTCTCTGTTGTTCTTTTTAACAGACAAAGACTAATGAATAAGTAAGTTGGAATTAGTCTGAATGCCAATGATGCTACTTTTGCAAGATATTTTTGTAGAGAAAGTCGGAGAGACACACGACATTTTTTTCGTGTTGTTGATTAACGGTACTTCTTTCACTAATTCAATTATCATCGCTTGCATTCCAAGAAGGAAGACGGAAAAAAATTTTGTTATTTTTTCTCCGGGTACACGAGAGTGAATATAATTTCGAGAAAATGAAAGAGGCGAGGTTGTACGGGATGTTGATGGAGATGAATTTTGAGGAAAAGTTGGAATGCAAAAAAATAAGTGTTTGTGTGGAGAGGACAAGAAATAATTGCGTTTATGTGACTACATGTACGTTTTAAGACAAATCCCATTTGTTTCGGATGTCAAGCGGAAGGCGGCTGAGAAGAAAACATTGTGGATTGGTCAGTGTAGGAAAAAAGAATTTTCACGGAGGGGTAAAGTCAATACGTGAGGTTTTGTGTAATAATCAGAACAAGAACTACATGAGGTAAAAGTGGGGATGATTATCTATAACATACTTGAAAACACTCTCGGTGGATGAAAACCACCCACGCTTCTTTTGCAAAGTTATTCGGCTACTAATCATTTTCAGAGAGAGGATAGCTGGTTTGATCACTGTCCTGCTGCGTACGACTTGTCTTTTTTTATTTCACCAGCAAAAACCTTTGTGAAAATCTCCCTTTTTTATTCGGTCCTATTATTCCTTTTATTTGCTCATTGAGCCAAAAAGAAAATGTAAAAAAAGAAGGTCTGGGTTGTCTTGTCTGTTTTGCTGCCCTGCCTTGACTATTTCCACAGTTAACAGATCATGACGGATCATTTTTTATACCTTGCTTTGCAACTCGTCGTCGTATTCTTTGTTGATCTTCTCATCTGACTCCCTGTCTGTCTTGTAGTCTGATTCTGATCTCTCTTGGGGAAAAAAGTTTTCTTCGCTTCTTTCTTCTCTGGATTTGAGTGTTTAATGATGCCGACAGACTTACAGGATGATACGTTGTATTTTAATTCGTTTGTAAAGAAACTGTAGCTTTTTTAGAATGCCCTCTCTCTGTTTGGTCTCGGTTACATTGTTAAGCTGACGACTGCACGACAATTTTTTTTTGTAAAGAATGAAGATGATTAGAAAAAGTGCTTGTGGATATTTGGATTCTTTTTTCTGACTGCAACTTGTTAGGGGATCAAATATGTATATAATTGTAAAAAAAGTTATATGATTCTCCAGGGATGTTATATCCACGTCTCACTCAACAACATCATATTATCCTGTTTTTGCCTCATTTCCAGTTCAAGTACAGGACAGGGAACAATATTGAAACGACGAGAGGAGGGGTAATCTGGTAAGCTAATATTTGATTTTGATGTGATGAATCGTGTATGGTTGTTTGCCTATTTAAGCTACACAATAAGCTTTCCTTACCTTTTCCAGGTTTTTAACGATTTAAGTAGTGTAGCTTATTATGGGGGATTTTTAGTAGTAATGACGCGATGGACGGTGAAAAATGAAATGGTTGGAATATATCCATTCGATGCGGTTATGAGACTAACGAGATGTTGCAGAATAGTCCCGTATTTAAACAAATGACAACAGGAAATTATCTCTGTAAAGTACGTTTTTTTGAGAAATGAGCAAAATGTGAGAGATGATCAGATTCATGGGTTTATTAAATAATATTTGGTTTATTACGTGTGTCTGCTATAGATTATGAATCATAATGATAAGTTATACCAGTAAAAATCAAACGTACGCAACACAAGTGTTTGTTACAAGTGCAATTTTTTTTTGGAGTACCCGATTATTTCTAACGATGATGAGTGTACAACTGCAAGTTGCAGTAACGATTTATTATTACGATTCATTAATCAATGACTACTTGATGCACGACACTTTTTTCCTCCTATTGTGCTTCGTATAATTCTGGATTTTTGTTGGGTAAATAGGATATTAAGGTTTGTGTACTAGACGCGGCTTGTGTGTGTACGCTTATCTATTATTCATTATATTGCTTGTAAATGATGTATTATGCATTGTTATTGGTAAGAAAAAGTAATCAGGATACATAACTAACGACCACCAACACAGAGAACAAATTCAGTTAGGAAATTGTGTTTCGGTGAAAAAAAAATCTGATAGATAGATGATGTATGCAAATGTTAATGACAGGAGTGTAGCGTGTATAAAAAAAGAGATTGTGAAAAATTGCTAGTTTTATTTCTCTTAACTTGAATATGAAAAATTAGTGTGCAGTAATTTTTAGAGAAAAATGTAGGCTTTGAATTGTTTGATTGTATATGCAAAAGGATTGTGGAGCTTGTGTACTTCCGGGTCTTGCTGGTTTGACTGGAAGGATTTTTTTTTTGGAGTTGATTGACGTGACGTTAAGTTGTTTGGGAGCTTGTGTTTGTTGCTTTACCCTTTTTTTGTACTTGTATCTCTCGTGGGTATATTTTTAAAGGCAGAAAAAATGTGCTTGCGTTGCAGAAAATGAAAGTGCACCCCTTTTTTTTCGTGCGCTGTTGAATGACAATGGATTGGGAAGAGTAAAATGAATTCAAGATAAATTAGGTCTCATTTATTATCGGTTACTTTTTTTTCTCGGGATGAATAGGAGTTTTTAGATAGTTTAGTAGCGTTGTGTAATGGAGGAAAATGGAAATGATGACGAAAACGGGAGAAGGAGGAGTATTAAGTGTTATTATTTGGGATTGACATCGAGTTAAAAAGGGGGGAATAAGACGTGTAAGTAGATATGGAATAAGAGTGTTTGAGGAGTACGTAATATTACAAATTATGTAGTTTGGAGGAGAGAGGTGGTGTTTGTTCATCAAGAAAAATGATTTTGTTTTGGTGTGAGTTATTAGAGATGCATGCTATTGTACTTGGGCACGTAGGAGGGAAAAAATGAATTGGGTTGAGATAGTGGATATGTGAATTGTATCAAGTGGTGGTGTGGGATAAGTGGGAGATTTGTCTGTGAATTATGTAGTGTGCTAGTGGCTATTAGTCTTGTTTTTTTTGGGAATTTGTGCGTTTGAGTTTTGATTATTGACACTAGCAGCAGGGACGAAGGAGTTTGAGGTGAAATGATAAGGAAGAGTGGTGATAGGGAATGCATGAATATTCATTTGCAGGATGGCTGGGAGTGATGGGGTTTATGAGTGTTAATTAATGTGGTGTTGGTGAGGGAATTGGGGAAATTGGGTATGATGATGGTAGTTAGAGATTGATTTGCTAATTTTTTTTGTTTGATTTAGGTGGTCGTTGGATGTTGTTGTTTGACGCAGGGATTTGAATTGAGGTGAAGATATTACTTTAGCTGCCCGTTAATGGTCGTGTGATTGTGCTGTATCGATGAGTTCATTAGGTGAACTAGGAATTGTATAGTGCAAACTTATAAATTGGGAAAGTAGTTGATATTAATATTATTTGTAAAAAAAAAATCAGAACATTTGCATTTTTATTATGCTGACGATGAATGATACCAGTATTCATCAGTGATGAATATTCATGAATTGTTGAATGCCTGTAGGTTATGTGATTTTGAAGTGCTAATTAATGAATTCAAATGTTGAGTTGGTGTATATACAATATAACTGGCCGAATGTGTGAGATCATGAACTGCTTACGATTGATTTTTTTAAACTGTTCTTACGTTTTGTGTAATTATTGGACTCGGATGTTATATTTCAAACAGTTATAATTTTTAATAGTTTTGTATTAACTTTTTTAAAAATGATAACTAACGTAGTCTAACACATTGTATTATTGGCTTATCATTTACTTTTAAGTTGTGGTGTGGAATGTAGAAATATTCGGTGGTAATGGAAAAATAATAATTTTTGATCGTATTTGTTACAGTTGGATTCCGTTGTTACTACTTGCCTGCAAGACTTGGTCCGAGTTTAAAATAGATGTGACAATAAATTCTCCTGTAAATGTGTGAGCTTGGATAACTCTCTTAAGACAAAATGAAAACTACACTTCTATTTAACTTTGAACGAATTTTAATACAATATTGTATCTTGTAGTATTCATTTACTAAATTAAAACATTAAAAATATCCGTTAACACTGCTCTCCAAACTCGTCAGATGCACACACAAAACTGGACGTTGAAAAATGCTGTTAATTTTCTCACGATTGTGCGTATGCAAATCGATCCCAATATCGCATTGTACTCCAGCACTACTCCCAACTAATTAGTAACTTCAAGGTCGATTAATTCCCCGTTAAAATCCATAAAATATACCAAGACAAAGAGCAGGCTGACACAAGATGGTATTTTTAATTTTAAAAAATTCTAGCAAGTTTGTCATTGTCACCTCATTTGTCATTGTAACGACACCTGCGTGTTTGTTAACAGCTTTGCGTATACAAAAGCGTATTTTCTCGATTCTCGCAAGCAGAAGAAGCTACATGACAGGTTAAATGGGCTCATCCGTTATATTTGTGCATAATAAACACATCTACATCGAAACAAAGATGAAGGAATTTGCATACGACATTTTCTAATTGGTAGAGTTAAATGATCTGAAAATGGTTATATGATGAGGGTTAATGGGAAGTAAATGAGGATGGTATATGGGGTTGTGTAATGCTATATATTTTTATCTTGTGCTTTAATATTCTTTGTTGGTATAAATGTTCATTTTTCGATACTTTGTTGAATAAAGTCATATCGCATAGCTAATGAAATGGTTATAATCGATTCATATGCAAATCTTTTGTGTACGTTTCTCATGGTATCGGTGTGGTGGCATTGGCATGTCGGGTAAAAAAGGGCAAGATTGATTTACCACACGGGAGATGATGTGTGGGGATAAAAGGTTTTGCATTGGATTGTAGTAGAGTTCTTTTTGTGTGCCTTTTGACTCTTTGCTGGTTTGAATTAAAAAAGATTTTTTTAACTTGATACTTCTCATTGTGGGCATTACGCATGTAAATATTTAAATTTGAACTTGTGTGAGGGACGGATTATGGATGAAGATTGAAATTTGTGATAATATTTTTCTGTGGAAAAAGTGGTGTAATCTTTTTTACAATTAAGATGAGTTTTCTGATTATTAAAAAACATGGTTTTAAGCCTTATTTGAATGATTAGAGGGTATCCATCATGAGATTGGCATGTGCGGTGTAAAAAAAAGCAAATCTGACGTTTTGAAATGCCACCGACGCTACGTAAAAAACCGTTACGTAAGAGAAACAAGTGATCAAAGTCAAGTCGACCGACTGTAATTTCTAATGTTCAAGCTTGTCAATTAAATTAAGAGCTTGTGTGTGTTAAAGTTACGTATGAGTTGGTTTTGGAAATTATGATATGCATTTCTCATTTGAACTGTGGGTTGATGAGATTTTAACTTAATTTTTAGGGAGATTATGGGTTTTACATACGTGGAAATATATTTTGGATGCGTGATAGGTCATCTCATTGTCATCATCTATCTCTGTTCTTTTCGCCGTGACTGTGACCATTTTTTTGGAAAGAAATATGATCGGTGAAAACCGCAGAAATGTGTGGTTTTTAGGGAATATTGAATTCGATTACGTAGAACGCATCATCATAATTTTCACACGATTAATTTCTTTTTCTGTTCGATTGGTTTTTTATCGGGCATTTTTGGTAATTTGTAGATTTTTTTATGCGTCGTTTTTTGGTTAAGTGATGACCATGTAGATTTTTTTTGTATGGATTGTAATTTTTTTGTCATGTGTTGTGTGATTTTGTAAAGATCAATCAAAAAATCTGGCCAAGATGGACACGCAAATGAATAAAAAAAATGTTGGGTAGGATGCGAATGATCTAGTTTTTTTTACGATGATCTATCAAAAAATTGTATTTTTTACTGATGTTTTTTGGGGCAGATGGTTGTATTTTTTGGAATATAATGGAATTGGATTAGTGTGGGTATTGTGTGGAAAGTTGTGACTTTTGATTTTTTATGAATTAATTTGTACGCAGATGTGGTGTCGTTATGATGCGGTTATCGGTGAGGATGGTAATTTATTTCTCAGAATTTCTTAATATCACACAACTGATCTATCTTTGATATGCGGAGAATTAGAAATTTTCGTCTTTATTAACTAACAGCGTTGAAGCATTTTCAACTTTGTAACTTGTCATTATATAGACACTAAGAACAAGTTTAGAGACTACGACAATCTCTGACCACCCACACCAATAATTCTACAAAACTGTTTTTGCACACTAACATGTCAATACACGCATCTGAAGCACATCATCTACGAGGTGGTCCTTTTTTAATTTTTCCAGTATCCTTTTCTAAATACATTTTTTCCACATCATCCTTCTTAGAAAGTAAAAAAGACAAGAAAAACGGGAAATCATCTCATTATCCGTTTTTTCACGAATAGTCATGTTAAAATCAGCTTAAACACTTTATCCCATACCGCACAGGTCTTTTTTGGCGAGTTGGCTTACCAAACGAATTGAACACAATATAATTTGAAGTTTGATAGGTTTATCGTTTTATTGTACCATAAAAGTTGAACTACAATACACTCTTATTTCTCCACTAATAATTCCATTAGCACGTTGGTCAACAAGCAGAAGGAGAAAAAAAGGATGAGAGCAATAAAGTAATTATGATGGCGGCAGTAGGTTACAAGTACATTTTCCCTGTGGACAAAAGAAGATTTCGGATTACTAGACTAGCGAGTTTGTAAAGTAATGATACTGTGCTATTCATCGTGACAGGATTTTGTTTGAGATGATCTGTTGATGATATTATTTGGGGATTATAAGCTCTTGGGACACTGGAGTATAGGTCAGAGGATGATAGTGACGGAAAAAAAGATTATTTTGTGTATGTAGATTTTTTTATTTGTTTACAATGGGGCGGAGTTTTCGTGCTGATTGATTTACAACTTGTTATGGAGTAGGCTTTTTTTCTGTTTTTACAGGAATGGCTGGGTAGAACACTTTAGTCGTGTGTTGTTTTCCTCAATTTTGGCTATCGTGTTGTGTTTTGCAAAGGAATGGTACTGAAGCAAGTGCTGTCAAATTTAAAAACGAAGAAAAATAAGAAAAGCTGCGAAGAAGTTAAAGTCACCTTTTCCTCAAACAATTGCATACAAAAACGTTGTACATTCTTGGGGTAAATTATTTTGTCAAAAAATCGCTGCTACCCAAATATCCAACTCAAATGAACAAAGTTCGTCATGATCATCATCACAGTCGAGTCTCCAACTGCACCACCACCACCACCATTCCTCGCTGACAAAGACAAAAGGACAAAGAAAACCAGAGCTTCACTTTTGAGCTTGTGCTTACCCTAAAATATTTACAATACTTACGGTTTAATACGCCCAATTTTCTGGGATACACACTGTGTCTCGCTTTTTCAGAGTTGGCGGAGGGTCTATTTAGGATATTCTTCTTCATCAGAGTAAAAAAAGATGCGACAGTCAGCAGAATGATTCACAAAAGTTGGAAGAAAAGAAGGACAGAGATTTTAAGAAAGATAACGAGAGAGATCTCGCAACTTCACAGTTTAGCACTTGGCATGGGTCCTTTTTTTGTAACGTGTTTTCGTGAAACATCCACCACCAACCAACCCATGCAACTCGAAAATATTTTCAGAATACATAACAAAGCATCTCGAAAGATGTACACATTCTTGTATGATCTGTTTAATGAAAACATTTACACCCCGTTCAACAATAGAGATCATACCGACAATGCACAGAAATGTCACAGGTTTACACGCTAATGCGTGCATTGTACTTAAGAGTTGTACCGACTCGAGAGAAAAAAAAGATGACAAATGACAAAATATCCAGATATTTTCAATCACAAAAGTCAAAAAGGGAGAATGCTCATCGAAGCGGAAACAAACACGAAATTCAAAGAAAATGGAATTGTATTATTCAAAAGATCCATTCAAACGAGAGAAGAAAAAAATACAAAATATTGGAAAACAAGTTATATTTGACTTTTTTTCCTTTTCAGTACCGTCGTGTCAACAAAAACACGATGTCTTCCACTCAATTCAAAAAATAATATCCCCAATTTGATTTGAGAAGAAGGTGTTTAGCGTTATCGTTTATTGACCATCATGTTATTGTCAGGTTTTGAAATGAACATGTCATGTAAAAGAGTGAAATTCACTTGAGAGTTTTACTCATGACTTTATTCACTACCACCACCACCACCGAAACCATCTTTTATACTTTACTTAACACTTCCATTTTCCAACCCATCGCATCTCGTCACATTATATCATGTTTCGCTTCTCTCTCCGTCCAACAGTAATGATCGCAATAATCATAATTCCATGTCCATATGAAAATAAGATAGTAAATATGAATAAAATGTCTGGTATTGTTACAACACACGACAGTGTGAGAGTCAACAAATATTTTAATGATATAAAAGCTTATTTTGTGGTGGTGTTTGTTCACGAAACAGAATGAGAAACTGGCCAAGTTAGTCGATATACCGAGAAACCACCACACCGAGAAAATGGAATTGTGAGTGTTTTCCTGGAAAATGGTCAATAATTGTCATATTATCTTTGATTTAAGGGATGAAGGAGTCTGGTTACTAGAGTGTGGGCACACGGCCGTTGTTGTAAATGTGGTGGCGAATCATGATCATGTTTAGTCGTTCGTTTCTATTCTTCAAGCTTTTTAAATGATTATTATATTGAGAGAAAGAGAGAGAGTGTCGCGTTTGTAGTATTTTCCTGGTTTATGGAAAATATTATACATTTGAAGAGATGAGCGTGACCCTTTTTCCTTTCACGATATAAATAGAAATGTAATATGTGGAATGGGAGAATAATGTAGTTTCTCTCTCTCCAGTCTTTCTGGATGCATTTTACATCTCAGCTTTTTATTTCCGGCTTTCACACAGGTTTTATGTATTTTAGGAAACCCCCGAAAATAACCATTCTTTTTTGTGTGTGGATCCTTTTCCGGCGGGCAGTAAGTAAAGTAGCTTGACTACTAGATCAGGCTAGTTTTTTTGAACAATGGGCTTTTTCACTTTTCCTTTTGTACAAGAGGGACTCTAGACACAATAAAAATATTGTAAATGCAAATGGAATGGGTTGTTGTAAAACGTGTCTTGGAGGGAAGTGGGATTTGAGAGAGCTAGTGGCAGTGGTGGTGATGATGTCAATGGATAGTAAAATGTCGAATAAAAGTTAATAGTTTTCGAACACAGGTTATAAGATGAGTATTATAGGTTTTTGTTTAATGACAACGAGGATTACTGTTTTGAAAATTGTGAACACGTGTGTGTGTGAGCTCTTGCCGTTTTTTCCAAAAATAGGTGGAAAAAGTACAAATGATGATGTTGGTGTGTGTGTCGTGGTGGTGGTGAGGTTATTATGGCACATCATCATCGCAGGGATTTTGCTGGTGCAAATCGTCGGTGGGTAATAAGGAAAGTATTAGTTTAATGGTAAATGGCACTGGGAGGAAAAGGGGTTTTTGGTGAGATTCAAAATTGTTCGCTTGTTTACAAGTTGGATGATGATGATGAGAGTTTTGCAGTGTGACAACAAGTCAAGGATGGATTTTGATGGAATTTTTGGAATTGTCGTGTTTGATGGTTTATGATGAGTCATGTGGAATAAATGAGTGAGGGTATTCACGTAGCAACATGCATTTAACGTAATCAAATGAATGGAGTTGTTTGGTAATTATGATTTTGGTTATTTGCATTTTATTTCTGGGGGATTTTGTACTCGTAATATTTTGGTGTTTAAAAATATTTAAGCTTTTGACGCAGTGTCTTGTGTTAAATCTTGAATCATGCCATCCGATCTACTTCACACGACCCCTTCTCCTACAAAGCATAAGGGTCCTGGGTCAGCGTTATCCCAGTACGAGTATTATCAGCATGACGTTAACGAAACTCTAGACTCAATGACCGGACACCCTTCCTCTACAAACCTTGTGTGTCCTACAATGAGAAGTATGTCTACTCCTTCCGTTGCGGCTACTCCTCCGATGTCTTCGTCGTCCTCTACAACGTTTCCACGTTCCAGTATAAGTGCTTCGAGAACGGTATCTCGTGATGGCCAAGGATCACCCCCACCTCATCATCATCACCACCACCATCATTCTAGGAGTAACATGACTATGATCAGTGGAGATGGTGTGGTTAATAGTAGCAGGATTCCTAGGCGGGTCAAGTCTACTACAAATGCCGTTGGTGGAGGTGGTAGTGAGCATGGAGGGAGGAGTAAGCGGAGTACTGCTGGGGGTTATACTGCTTTAACTACTGTAAGTAGTGTGGTGAGTACCTGTCTTTTAGCTAATTCTCACTTAGGGGGAGGCGACGGGGTCAGTTTGGATCCGGAGGTGGATATGTGGTTGGAGATGGTGCCGTTGAGCAAGCGACCTTTTAAGAATTTTCATCGGGATTTTGCGGATGGAGGTGGGACGGTATTTTAAAGTTAGTATTTGGGATTGATTTGTTAATTTAATGTTTTGAAACTTGCTACTATCAAGTGCTCGTTGCGGAAATCATGGCATATTTCTTCCCAAAGAAGGTCGACCTCCACAACTATGTTCCTGCAAGCGCAACCTCCAACAAAAAGGCAAACTGGCATACCCTCAACCAAAAAGTATTCTCTAAAATGGGCATCCGTTTTGCAGACTCGCTGATAGAAGGAATCTCGCTGGCGAAACCAGGTTGCATTGAAAAGGCGCTGAGACAAGTGCATCGGCTCATAGACAATATGGACAGGAAGCAGATGGAAATCCGTGCACTGGAACTTAGCACTCTTGCTGCCAGTTTTAACGGGTGCTCTTTGGAAGCTCCTTTTGTGGAGGAGCCTTGTTTGGTGAGAAACATGCCTGGGGAAATCCCAGACTGTGTGATTTACCAGAATATCAAGTATTATCCCAGTACGGCTTTTGATGAGATTACTAAAATTGAGGAGCAGTTGACGCAGAAGAACAACGAGTTGTGCAATAAGGTTTGTCATAAATTCATTCTTGTATTCTCAATCACTGCATATCTGAGTCCTGATTTAAAATCTCTTACATCCATAAATTATTAGGTACGACGTTTAGAAACGCTGCTCAGTTTGAAGGAAAGCCACTTACAGGATCTCACATCAAAAATCCACGAACTCCGAGAAAAGCAGCCTCAAGACACTCCAACATCCCAATTTTCAGATTTCGGGAATGAAACTGATGTTAAATGATAAAATATATCTGACTTGCATACAATTTAATTACACAGAAATGTGATTCTAAAAATTACAATTTTGTGTAATACGTGTGTTTAATTAATTAATAAAAATAATACGTTTATATTTCAAAACTGGAAATAAAATCTAGTTCTAATCACAAATTACCTTCCATTTTATTCATAATGGGTTATGCATGATTAGCGTGATACTTTTTGATATAATTTTCCTGTCCTATTTGCATGTACACATTCCCATTTAATTTTTGCAAATTGTCTAAATCCTTTTTTCGCAATATATTTTAATTCGAAATAGACTGTATCCTAATTTCCTAATAATTCATTATTAATTCCACACGCTACCTACAAAACCCTTTCATTTTATTTGACCAACTCACTCATGCTCACCAGAAAACAAATCAAACGTAATCAAATAACTCTGCGTGAATTTCGAAAAAAAAATAGGAAGGAAATTACCGGTTTGACTAGTTATCATCATCATCATTATTCTAGCGTTCTAAATATTTCAAAATGCATAATATAGGTTATAGGTATTGTTAGTCATGTCAGTACGATAACTTTTGCAGTGTGCAGAAAATTGTGTGAATACACATTGTTTTTGAGGATACACGATTCGCTTTTATTATGTCATCGGTGCAATTTTGCATTGCAAGATGCAGGTAATATAACAGTTGAAACACACGCTTGGGCTGCTTTAGTGTATCATATAATCTTTTACTATTTAGGTAAACTGTGTAGTAAAAATGTATTATAGAAAACTTGTTTTTTTTCTGTAGTTTTTTGATTTGTGTGAGCTGAATAGCAGGTGGATGTGCTTTTGTAGGGATGGATGCGAAAGAGCACCACAGGCTTTTTGGTACGCAGATGAGTTATTAAGAGATCCGTTATCTGGTCGGAAGTAACGTTTTTGGGATATGCGGCATCGTTTTTTTTGATGACTTTGTATTGATGATAGTTTATAAGTTCATTTTTGATGTGACACTCTGAAAAAAAAAACATTAGTATGCGTTTTGTTACCTACTTCCTTCCCATCACAAATTTGTTATGATTCTAGATTCGAAAAATGAGAAGATGATCTCATTGTACTCCTACTCAGCTTGGGCGGATACTGTTGGGTATACTGACATATTTTTTTTGCTCGTGGGACAGTCGTTATATTAATTTTATAACATGGTATTTTAAATGTAGAGTCATACGCATTTAATTGTTGTGTGAACTGATGAGGATTTTAGGTAGTGACGTGACAATAGCAGATTTGTATGATTGTGTAAGCAGTTATCGTGTGTGCGAGCATTACGCACAAGTTGTAAAAATTGCACTAATAAGTTTTTTTAAGATGAACTGTATCGCGTGGTTGTGAGCAGTTTAAGAGTGCGATTGTTTTCAAGTAGTGGGATTCGTACGTTACTATTGTGTAAACGGAAGGAAGATGGTGGACAAAAAGTTTTTGTGAGATATTTTGCAGTGCATTGGCGTGATTACTGTGGATATGCGATTGTCTGTATAAAGATGGGGTGCGATTGTTGAGGGGATACGCAGTTTTGGTTGAGTTCTCTGAGAGGAAAGGCTTTGATATCTTGTGAATCGTGATACTTTTGGTTTTTAGCGAAGGTATTTTTGTAGATATTTGTTTTTTTTTGTGGTGTGGAGTTTTTGTGGTTTGGAAATTTCAGTTTTTTTAAAAATTATTTTAGATGAATTACCGTACCATAATTTTTGTGGCGTTTGTGAACGTCCTTGGACTGTGTTCTGTGGGTGATGGGTCGGGGATTCTTGGGTTGGGGCTGTTGTCGCCGCTTTTACCTGTCGCGACGATTACGGGTAACGCTGGGTTGTTAGCTCATGGGTTAACTGGGGCTGCGTTGCTCAATTTGAAGGCGGCTGGGTTGTTGTCGGGGTTGTTTCTGTTGAGTGGTGAGTTTGCACTGTTTATTGTGTTTTGACAAGTTATTCGGATTTTTGCTGATTTTTTTTTTACATCTTTGACATATACAGGTCGGGGGATAGAGCTGAATCTTGGGAATAACGAGGCTAACGGTTGGGGATGGGGTTCGGGTTCGAGTTCTAGTTCGGGATGGAATTCAGGTTCGAGTTCTAGTTCGGGATGGAGTTCAGGTTCAAGTTCTGGTTGGGATCGGAGGAAAAAACGGTCTACTGACGAGGTCGCATCTCAAGTCGTTGACCGCTACGGCCCGTCTCTTGACCAGGTTCTGGAGTTTGACCAGCTTGGATGTGGGATGAGGCTTGTTTGTGAATTGTCTGCTACTCCATACGTTAATTTGATGGAGGACGAGAGGTTGATGTTAGAGTTGTTTGGGTGAGTTTTTTTTTTTGGTTGAGGCAACATGTGGATTTTTTAAACTCAGGTGGACTAGTATGTTGACGTGAGTGTTACGAGACTAATTGGATCAGAAAGATTTTTTTTTTAGCAACACATGGTTGAATCACACGATCTTGTACAAAACCACACTTGTGTAATGCGTGTGTGGGGGTAGTGTTATTGCTTCCTTCCGGTTTATCGTATGCGTACTAGCGTAAGTAGACGTAGTGGTGCAGCGTTTGTTGTTTTAATGCTTGTTACACACATCTAATCAACACCACACGAACAGCAACGTAAGGAAGACAACAACGAGACTTGACACGTATGTGCGATTTTTTTGGGACTGAAGCGTGTACTACACTTTTTTTGTTTTGGATGATTATGTTCTTTTTTGGTATTATTACTGATTTATAGAAATTTTAGTAGTTTGGTGTAAATATTTAGGGGGTTTTACGCTTGCTTGTTTTTCTAAACCGCTAGATTTTGTGCTCTGATTTTTTAGCGTATAAGATTTTTTTTTTTGCATGAAAGAGAAATTATTTAATGTTTTTATTAAATATCGAAAATGTGTAATCTATTTCGCCGGTGTAGTCAACGACTGTATGCATGAAAACCGGTTTTGAATTGGTTTGGTCGCTAACTAGAATCAGAGCACTGGTGTCTACGACTCTACAGAGATTACTCGCAATTTTCATCTGTGACTTGACTTTATTCGCACAGTATTGTTTACGGAAGTAAAGGAAGTGACGTCAAATGAGCCGAAATCTATTTAATTGTACCAATCTATTTCAGCCGCGACGGGAAAATCCCATCCCCCAGCAAATCTTCAAAGGGCAAGCTTTCGTACAGCTACGCTTCATTGTTGGGGTCAAACGCTAAGGATGGGGTCAAAGCTTGTGAGAGGATTTATGCGTCGTGTCCTTATTCCAGGGTGCAGATCATGGGTCAACTTCGTCAAACTCAGTTTTAATAGATTTTTTTTAATTGACTGATTGTTATGTTGTTACTGCTCAAATGCGCGTGATTGTTAATTTTTTGGGCTTTAGTGTTATAATTTTGGGAATGTTTGGTTGGGTTCATACAGTGATATGCCAAGTGATGTCAACTCAATGGGTTCATATGAGTTTTACCACAACTTGCTTGAGTTAGTTCGATTTGCTTGAGCATTTATTAACACGTTTTTTGTGTTATCTAGTCACTAGTTTTAATTTCAAGCTAGTTTTTTTTTTCTCAAGATTAATTCATTTTTGTGTTCTTGTGTGGATGAATAAAATTTAAATTGTTCTGTATGGTTTTGTTAATAAAATGACAACAAAGATATTAATCGTTTATGCCATTAAAGGATTCAATTTTGATCAAGTTATTTCTCACTTTATCATGATCACTTTTAACATCACAAAGTTAATAGATACGTGGACTCTCTGGAGACTCATATATTTCATATTGTATGCAGACGTTTACAAATTCAATGAATATAAAACAACTTTTGCTGTTGTGGTATTTTATTTCAAAATTGTAAAGTGTAAAGTATAATGTGTACTAATTCATTGAAGGTACGCACTATGTATCGTATGCACATTAACTAAACAGGTATAGATTCCACATACCACGTGATTTCACATGATCTTTTCAATGAACATCCAAAATTGAATAGCAGGTAAATTCTTCCACCTTGATTTACATGTTATTACCCTAAAATAAAATACTTGAACATCTTGAATATCTACTTGAACATAAACTACACACATGACTCGGTAAACACCGAATTGAATATGTCACTATTTTTTATTTATAGACGCACAATGCATCATTCCACTTCCCCCAACCAAATCATGTAAACTATATAGCCAAAACGTATTAAAATCTTGTGCACGGGTACACACAAGTTATCTAAACCACCGAAAATTTCAAAAAAAATAGTAGCATCCCAAATAAAAAATGCAGAGAATTGGAGAAACTAAACCATGTATCTTACTTTGATGTGTTCTTACAGGATTTTTATTGCATTGTTATCATCGTTTTGTAAAATATGCATGAGGTGGTTCATATCCGGTAAATATACTACATAACTCACTCGGAAGATTTTCCATCTTGATCACAATTTATCGCGTATAAAAGTTGTATTCGTACTCGGAAATTTATTGCTTTTTCCTGTGTGTGTGGAGGTAGCTTTACTACAAACAAGTTCATATTACACCATCCCATTCATCCCCCAAACAAAAGAAAATGACAAAAGAGGATATCCATTTTTTTGTTTAACTATCATCTTGGGACATATTGCGGTGCAATTTAAATGATGTCATTATTATTGACCTTACAGCTTTGGATTGGTATTGGGGACAAAGCGTACTTTTTACGTCTTGTGTTCGTGAGTTATTGGGAGTGGTGGTTGAGAAAAGATAATCATCTATCATTTACAACAAATTGGTTATTTAAAAAAAATGCAATAATCCTTAAATCCCGTGTAATAAGTTTTGTCGCACGTGTGTGATCGTATTGTCTTGATTACACGTGAGTTTTGCATTGTAAAGTTGTACGTTTTCAATATGATTCGAGTTATTGGAAACTTTTCCATATTATAGCGCTTCTCAATAATGGAAAGTAAATTGCTTTTTTTTCTCTTTCAACCTTTCTACTTCCCCTTTCCACGTAGAAAAAAAAGCTGGGGTTTTGGTGAGGTGTGCACTTTGGACAATCGTAGAGTTCCAAGATGGAGAAGGGTTAAGAACGAGTCAAAGTGACAATTGAGTTACGGTGGAGTGGTGGCGAGACGTTGGTCGTGTAACGTGACGTTGATGGGAACTTGATTTAATATCAAGTTTGAAAGGTACACAATAGGGTTGCAAGTGTAACAAGTGTGATTTGAAGATATGGTATGAATTGAATTTTTGGTACAATAGGATTAATGTTCGGGTTTGCGTTAGCTTGAGTTCGATGTTCGAAGCATTTCTGTTATTGGGAAACACGAGAAAATGCTGGATTGTGATGATCATGAGAAAAACTTGTGACGATAACTTTGTAAACTATTTATTATTAAATCAAGAGATCAACACATCTATTACTTTTAGGTTTAATACGTACAAAAATTCAATAACCCACATGCTTATATTGCTTGAGAACTATTGATTGCTTTCTTAATGGGCGTATATTTTAATATTTAATGGGTAACGAAATGCTTGAGCCGTGTTAGTGCTTTTGTAACTTAAGAAGAATAAGCATCCAAAGTTGCACAAAAATTAATATAAAATAATGGTGAAAATTAAAGTTTGTGAAAACGCTGAGATGATGATGACTTCATTGGTCACTAACGACGGGAAAACAAAATGGACGGGAAAGTTGCCGTTCTTCTTAGATGTTTTATACGTGGAGCCCAGTGCCAAGGATGAATTCAAGCTTTGCTTAACACGACTTTCGGAAAGTACCGGAAGAACACTAAAAAATTTGTAAGATGTATTTTAAACTACGCTTAACAATTCGTCGTTTGAGCATAAATATTGAAACTTGCTTTGGTTTTATAGACTTTTTGTAGTGACAATACATGTGGTCGTAGATAAGGAAAGAGCCCGATTTCAGTTATCCTGGAATGACCCCCAGGATAATATTTTTCTTCACATGGTGAACATTGGTGTTCAACCAGAGTCAGTTGATACAAAAATAACTGTCTTTACTGGAGAAAATGGGGATGTACCGGGAATTATAGTAGGTAAATTTACTTCAAACAATATCAACTTTACTTTTAAACCATTTAAGCTTACGAATAAGAGAATAATTTATGTTTGCTTTCATAATGCATCGTCTACGTTAAATTTAAAGTAGTTCACCAAGTTTGAGACTCGTTCATATGAATTTTTAATAAATTAACTAGCCATTAGTGATTATTTAGTATGTACTTGATATTAATAAACCCGCTGTAAAAGCGATCATAAGGACGTAGCTGAAATGATCCAAAACAATATAATGATGACGACTTTAAATGACAATCATAATCATAAACACTTTCAACCTCTCCGTATATATTTGTGTTTACAAAACTCTGTGCATGCGTTATGCAATACATCCTTTGTTTCGAGTTTAAAGCAAAATAAAACGTAACGTGTGCATTTCTCTCATACAACGAATAATGCAAATTTGTATTTGCTGATTTCAATATTTGCTTCGTTACAGTTATCAATTTGGTATGCGTATATAAACCAACCATTTGTATTCAAATGAGCACTACAACGAAAATATGATACCTGAGTACACTACAATGAAAGTTTAGCCACCGAATAA